>OU427015.1:3276962-3282485 GCA_911387935.1 Dolichovespula saxonica | reverse complement strand
TATATATAAATATATTTAATAAAAATATTATAATCATACTACACTTTGATTACAGTTAAAAAAGAAGAAAAAGAAACATATGAAACTTCGTATATGTAACAAACTTGATTGTTACTTCATAACTGATAAAATAAAATAGTTAAAAAGTTAAAAAAAAAAATATATATATATAAAACATGAAAGTTTCACGAGTGTTATTAAAGTTTAAACTATTCCGATCCAAATGGTTTAGAATATCAAATTAGACGTTAAATTTGTATCTCTTATCGAATTAAGTATTTCTATAATTATAACAAAATATAGACATTAGACGGTTAATTAATATATATTATAATATTATCCGACGAACTAGGTTTATGTACGTGTGTTCTAATGTGCTAATGCGCGCGCGTAAAATATATACCATTTCAATTCGTACTAGTTCACTTTACTCGACGTTAAGTTGCGTAATCGTATAAGAAACTTCTTTCGTTGCTCTACATTCACCGTGCTTAGATAACGCATCGAAAGTTATTTAAATTCGATTCGTCGAGTAGTGAAATTTATTTAACAGACGTTAGGGATTAACTGTATCTATTCGACGTAGGAAACACCGGTACTTGTCTGTTACTTTCGATTTTACTACGTCAAGGAAGTAATCGAAATATTTAACGAGTCCACGAAACAACTTCATATTTTATGGTGTTATCTTTGTAAAATACATACGTATTAGAATACCAATTGGACATTATGTATGTATATATATATATATATATATATATATATATATATATATATATATATCCTGATTTCTGTCTACGAATATATAGATAAATAGATAAATTAACAGGAGTGAACATGAGTATATGTATAATATATGTACAAGCATAATTTTTCGAAATTAGTTCAGAAAAGTATAATTATATATTATATCTTAGTATAGTATATTATTAATTATAATTCTTTAATATAATTTTATGTATTGTATATATAGCTCATATTTTTTTATTAATTATAATTTAATTAAATTTTTAATAATTATAATTGTATATATATATCCTGATTTCTATCAACGAATATATAGATAAATTAACAGGAGTGGACATGAATATATGTATAAGCATAATTTTTTCAAATTAGTATAGAAAAATGTAATTATATATTATGTCTTAATAAAGTACAGTATAGCATGATAATAGTATTTTAATATAGTATATATTATTAATTATAATTCTTTAATATAATTTTGATATATATAGCTTTTATTTTTTTATAATTATATATATATATTAGCATTTTATGATTGAATTATGATATTTTCATAAAATACACAATTACATAATACTATACTTATACTATAAAAATACTATAATATTACTAGTATATAATATATAGTATACTAGTATACATGTAAATATATTATACAAAATAATACCAAAACTTCCAAATTATATAATCTTTCATAGCACGACAAAAGATTAGGTTACACAAGCTAAAAAAATAATAATAATAATAATGATAATAATGATAATCGAGCTGAAAATAAATAAACGACTACGAATGAATTTCTATATACGAGTATAATTTTCTAACGCGTGATAATGTAATATAGTATAGTAATATTTTAGCATAGTCCATAGTACAGTATATATTATTTAATTACAGTATTTTTATTAAATACATAATTACGCAATAGAATACTTGTACCACAGCAATACTAAAATATATCAGTGTATAATATGCAGTATACCAGTATACACATAAATAAATAACAATACATGCAATTGATTGCTATAACTTTCAAATTATATAACGTTTCTTAAAAACGACCAAAGATCTGGTTGCAGGGGTTACGAAAAGAAAGAAAGAAAGAAAAAAGAAACAACAAAACCGGAAAAATCTAGCTGATAGTAAACGAGAAAAATTTCCTGCAAATTTTCTCAATATATCAGAGTGATGGAATGAAATAAAAAAAGAAAAAAAAAATTATAATCCTCGATCGATCAAATCCAATATTCCAAGCGTTATATTAAAACCGGTATTTAGGTTATAATAACCGTATTTAGATTGTGCCTGGCACAAGAACAACAACGACGACGACAACAACGACGATGACGATGACGACGACAGTCGACGATGTTCGTGCGTTCGATGGTTCGAACGAGTATAAAAGAACGAAAGCGACGATAGTATCTCGCGCGTTTGTGAAAGAGGTGGGGGGTGGGGTGGGGTTCGTGGACGGCGTGTATGTGTGTGTGCGTGTGGGAGGGAGGGAGTGAGTACGAGCTAAGAGAAAAAATAAGAGGAAAAAAGAGAGAAGCCGAGCTTTACCTTGACCGTTGGAGTGATTTTGTTGCGGCGACTGCGGCTGGCCCTGCGTCAGTATAATTTGACTTTCGAGCTGCTGGAGCTCGGCCTGTAGCTCGTTCAACTTGCTGTTGGCCTTCTTCACGATAGTCGCCACGTCCGATAGCGCCTTCCGATCGGTTGCAACCTCCCTTAGCTTCTCGGCGCCGGCCTTTATCTTTAATTCCTAAGGAATGAACGAATGTCAGAATAAAAAAAGACAAAAAATACGTTGGATATTAATAATAACGACAACGACAACAATATTGATAATAATTATAATATTAACAACAATAACAACAACAATAACAACAATAATAATAATAATAATAATAATAATAATAATAATAATAATAATAATAATAATAATAATAATAATGAAAAAAGGACCAATAATGAAAATTGTATCAACCAAAAAAAAAACAAATAATATTGCAAATTGAAAACCTATTTTCGAATAATAATACTACATCTGTCGGATGGTAGATATTCGAACTAATAAATAAACCATAAGAAATAATCTTTCAAATTAGAGTATACCTTAACAACGCCATGCCATGACATTTAGATAGGTAAACACATATTTATGGTGCTTTATCGAGGAGAGTTATCGAGAAACGATTTCAAACACGTATGGAAAAAAAAAGAAAAGAAAAAGAAGATAATAAAATCGGAGATCAGACGGGATAATAAATCCGCGTGACGACTGATTGTTGCGACGGCTTTAATAATTCCGAATAATTCTGAATCTGAAAAAAAATATTCCACGACAAGTCGAAAGTCATAAGAGGTCGTCGCGAGGGGTGTCATTGTACGGTGGAGAAAAGATTTGTTCGAAAAAAAGTAAAAAAAAAAATAAATAAATAAAAATAAATAAAAAATAAACTGAAATACACACTGCACAAATTAATGAAACATTTTTGAAGAATATTATTAAGATCGCGTAGAGGTCATGACGGAGAAGATGGAGAAATTCTTTTCGAATAAAAAAAATAAAAAAGAAGGAACAATTTTCAAATGAAAATAAATCGAGCAATATGGGCTATGATCGTCATGGTAAATGCAAAACCGGAGTATCCAATCCCCCATAACACGTTGGATGCCACGAGAAATGGGGTGTGGGAAGGAAGGAGGAGAGCAGGGGGAGAGTACGATTTGTGCAAGAAACAGAGAACAAAATTTTCAAGCGAACGAGGAAAAAATATGAAAAATATGAGGCTTGAAAGTTGTGTAAATATCAATTCGAAATTATAATAACGAATCCGATGATACCGATGACGATGATGTACAACATTGGTAGAATAAATAATAATCATGATCACAAAGAATCCGTGGATACGGGTGATTTGTATCCGAAGAAAGTATTTTCGAACGAATAACAAAATTGAAAGCATTTAAATACGTACGAATGAAAAAAAAATCGATTTCCAATTACAGAGATCTTTAATTAAATTGTCGTATACCCCTCCTCCTCCCCCTTTACATGACGTATAATGATAATACTTTTTATCAACGATT
This sequence comes from Dolichovespula saxonica, assembly GCA_911387935.1. Taxonomy (NCBI): domain Eukaryota; kingdom Metazoa; phylum Arthropoda; class Insecta; order Hymenoptera; family Vespidae; genus Dolichovespula; species Dolichovespula saxonica. The sequence continues at coordinate 3,278,642 of OU427015.1, read as the reverse complement.
TCTAATTATTATTATTATTATTATTATTATTATTATCATCATCATCATCATCATCATTATTATTATTATTATTATTATTATTATTATTATTATTATTATTATTATTATTAGTATTATTATTATCATCATTATCATCATTATTATTATTATTAATATTATTATTACTTCTTTCGTTTCCTTTTATATTAATTAACTTTAATTTTAATTTTATTGTAATAATAAGAAATAATAAAGAAGTTGAAAGAAAAAAAATAAAATGAAATGAAATAGAGAAACAAATAAAGAGAGAGAGAGAGAGATAGAGAGAGAGAGAGAGAGAGAGAGAGAGAGAGATTGAATGAACGGAAGGTTTCACTCGAAAATTCGAAATAAACTCATTTCTAGTTCGGTATGATCGATCTATTACTCGCTCGAGTGCATTTTCATCTTTCAACGAAATAACTTCCTCTCGAGACGAAGCAAATGGAACGTAAAATTGCATTCTATATAATATTGCTACATTTCTTTACCTTACATTTTTATTTTTCCTCTCTTCGTTTATCGTCGATGTCTCACAAGAAGGAAACACGTCTCTCTCTCTCTCTCTCTCTCTCTCTCTCTCTCTCTCTCTCTCTCTCTCTCTCTCTCTCTCTCTCTTTCTTCGCCTCGCGATGCTAACGCTAATCGATCGCAAAGCTTGTTCGTCGTTAAATATAACGGCTTGTCCGCGAGCGAGCGAGTTAACGGAAGTACGGAGATATTTTTCTTTTTTTTAGAAGTTAACTTTCATTCCGGTCTTTAGAATTTATCCTACAAAAAAAAAAAGAAGGAAGAAGAAGAAAAAATAAGAAAAGAAATTTGCCTCTATGATTTTTTTTTCTGGCATCGAAAATCAAAAAGTCTCTATAATAATAGAAATCCCATTAATTTTATATTAAGAGTTACACAAATCATTGTATATTTATATTATCGTCTAATCATATGTTATATTAATTAATAATAATGAATTATTTAATTTTAATTATTATATAATTTTATATATATATATATATATATATATATATATATATATTTAATTGTTTATATCTCTTACTAAGGATAGATATACAGTAATAGAATAAAATAATGGAAACAGATATACACATACATACATACATACTACATACATACATACATACATACATACATATACATACGTATATATTGTATCAGTATTTTCCGTTCGAAAAATATATACTGCGGAGAAAATTACCGACGCCGTGGACAGGAATCGCACGGTTCGAGTCTCAGGTAGAATAAATATAGCGTGCAAGAGACAGAAGAGGAGGAGGGGGGAGGAAAAGGAGGAGGAGATGAAAGAAAAGATGGAGGAAAAGATGGAGTTGAAAAGAGAGACAGAAAGAGAGAGAGAGAGAGAGAAACAGAGAGGGGGTAGAGTGAGAGGAGTGGGAGAATATTGGCGTACGATCGTAGCGAAACTCGTTTCTACGCGACTCACAGAAATCGTTTCAGAATCTTTCAGACCACCCTCGCCAGAGTTCCTTTTTATCCAAGTTTAGATGCCTATCCTGACTTTCCCTTCTTCCTACAACTTAACGACACATTAACTCAACGTAGATATATATATATATATATGTGTGTGTGTGTGTGTATATGTCTTTTTTTTATAATAACTCAAACATTTATTCATTTATCATAGGT
>OU427015.1:3249462-3271962 GCA_911387935.1 Dolichovespula saxonica | reverse complement strand
ATATTATAAGTAATAATGTAACGTTTAATAATAATATAAAAATAATTACAATGCATATTATATTTATATTATAAATAATAATATAATGTATAATAATAAAAAAAATAATTATAATATATATATATTATATTTATATTATGAATAATCTTATGTTTTTTTTTCATAAAAAACAATATAATATTTAATAATGTAAAAAATACATTTTATATAAAAGTTTGTACGCAATTGTTTATACGATTGCAAAATTTCATTATCGTTATACGAATCGTTAAAATTTATCTTGGGACTATTTCAATTTAAATACAATCGACTATTACCTTTTTGATATATTATTTTTTATATTTTTCAATTTTCTTCATTCGAATCATTAATCGGTAACGATTATTATAACAATTTATGTTTATATATATATATATATATATATATATATATATATATATATAAAATTGTCATAATTCATATTACTATCTATTTATATTATGCGTATCATTGTCACGTAAATCAATTATTTTCCAAATCAACGCATGATCATATTCCGTTGAGCATATCGGATGCTAGTAACGTGAAAAAATAAAAAAAGAAAAAATTTTGCAGTAATAAAAAAAAAAGAGAGATAGAAGATATAATATAAGTTATAAAATATTTAATGTTCTTTCGTATATATATATTTGTTTTTAATTACACTCGGCCATAGAATAGAACTCCATAGGGAGATTCTGTATAATGACGTAAGAGATATAAAAGGAGAAATACAAGCGACGTCAAGTAAGAAAATCGACAACATGGGAAATTAATTAAACATATATGTATGTGAACATAAAATAGTTTCTGGTAAATGGAACGCAACCGTTTAAGAGGCACACGTCCTTGAATAATTTTCCTATTAAAAATTTTTCCCGTCTTCTTCGTCATCGACATTCGATGACACGTAATTTCAATGTTCCACGATTCGAAAAGCTTTGAAAGCTCCATTAAACAGATGGGGGAAAGAAAAGGATGACGACGTCTTCCTTTTTTTTTTACGCAATACGATAGAATCTCTTATAATACGGAAAATGCGTTCTCTGTTACGCGAATCCGTTTATTTATTTTGATTTTTTGTTCTTTCTTTTTTTTTTTGTACGATTTAATAAATTATTTACGGTATTTGAAAACGTCTATCTATGTAAAGATATAGGAGTTTATTATTATTAAAAAAAAAAGAAAAAGAAAAAGAAAAAGAAATGTGCATCAAATAAACAAAAAAAATATTTCATACAATTATTTTTTTGCTATAATATTTTAGGAGTCGTGACTTAAAACAAAACGGAACGAAACAAAAAAGGAAAGATACAAATTTTTTCAAGATAACGTACGTTGATAATTTTCGTGTCTTCAAGAGATCGTTAAAAATATTAATAAAAATTAAATCGGATTGGATAATTAAAAATTTATTCAAAATCATTAAGTTTGTTCACAGCTAAATTACGTTTTGTAATAATACTCGTTTTATTTTTTTTTTTTTTTAATTTATTTAAAGACGCAAAAATACCGCTCCTTCTATTAATTTGTTTAAAATAATACTTTCTTATTTCTTTTTATTTTATATAAAATATAATATAATACTTTTTTCTTTTTTAATTTATTTAATATATAATAAATAAAACTTTATTTTTTAATTTATTTAAAACGCTTGACTATAATCTTTTTGACTCTATCGATGTTTGTTATATACATACAGAAACTTAACTTGTGTGACACGGTACTTACAAAAAGAAAAAAAAACGTTTTCGATAAAATAAATAAAAATAGATAATTATTGTATAATAACGTAGATAAAAAAGGTCAGCAAGCTAAAAAAGTTTTTTCCTTTTAAATTTTGTTATCAAAATTCTTACTACGATTATCATCATACCGTATATCATCGATATCTTTATTATTATTATTTTCGATTGCAACGTTGAAAAAGTATTAGAAAAAAATTTTTTTACCATTCACGTTGGATTTACGCTTATAATCCGACGAATTTCGAAGATTATTAAAAATCATTGAAACCTCCTCTTGTTTCTTTTTTTTTTGTTTTATTCGAAAAAAATCCTTAATTTTATACGTATTCGAGTATTAATTTTCGATAATCATTAAAACGATAAAATAGAATGTCTATTTATATTAATATACCTTTAAAAACGTGCTCGGTCTTTCAAATTATAGAAATATCAAATCTTTTATTTATTTTTATTTTTTTTCTCTCTCTTTTCAAATCGTAATCGATCAAAAAAACAGAAATAATAATAATAATAATAATAATAATAATAATTCTTGGCGCTCGTATAAAACTGTCCGAATAAAATTGTACATAAATCCGTGTTATGCATGCGATTCTTTCTACTGTACTCTCGAGATGGATCCTATTTTCGTCAGGGCAAAAATAAAATTCATTCGAATGCAATCGCAATTCGAAAACGAAGAAACCAAAAAAAAAGAAAAAAGAATAAAAGAGAATAAAAAAAGAAAAACAAAAGGAAAAAAGAAAAAGAAGAGAAAGAGAGAGAGAGAGAGAGAGAGAGAGAGAGAAAGCGAAAAAGAGAGAAGAGGAAGAAAGACAGAAATAAAAGAAGAAAAAACGAAGGAGCTCGAAAAGGACAAACGAAAGACGACGATGTCGACGACGTGTGTGTGTGTGTGTGTGTGTAAATATATATATATATATATATATATATATATATATATATATATATATATACAGGGTGTCCAAAATTATCACGTTATTATCGAGGTCAAATGGATGAAAAATGTTCGTATGAAAAACTTACGACCAATAATGCTTCATCGAGAAGACATACAAACGCTTGTAAAGATATATTCGTGATTTATTTCCATTCGTCGAATCGCAACGACTGCCGAAATCTTTCTTCTTTTTTTTTTTTTCTTTTTTCTCCCCCTTCTGGACTTTTATTTATTATTTTTGAGTACGGGAAAAATAGTTGGTTTACAAAAAAAGGATTAACTTTGGGAATGCATAGAAAATTCATTTGTCGTTATTTCCGATAGTGTCGTAACGTCAGATGGATCATTAGCGATCGCTGGATCGGACAAATCGCGAAGGGTATGCGCGTTCCTCTTGCGAAGAAAAAAAATTTTCTGATTAATTTCTCTCATCACTGCGACGATAAATCGTAAATATCCTTGAAAGGATATTTACTTTTCAATGATGCATTTTCCGGGGAGTGATAAATTCGTCAACTTTTCTTTTTTTTTTTTTTTTGTTTATTCGACCTCGATAATACGTAGTATATAACGTTCGGTCCCGTGCTTTATGGACACCCCGTATATACGCGGGCACCCCGTATATACGTATATATGTATATACGTATGTAATATAAGTACATACCTTACGTATTTCTCTGCGTATGTGTTCCCGGAGCTCATCGAGACGAGCAGGCAAGGGCACCTGGTCACTGCCAGCAACCCCGTATTTGCTCGATAGTTCGTAAAGGACTGGGTGCCTGATGTAATCGCCCTAAAAACAAAAAAAAAACAAAAAAATGAAGAAAAGAAGAAAAAAGAGAAAAAAACAAACAAATTTGACGTATATACTCAATTATAATCGAGCGCCGTTTGCGAGCCTAATCGATTGATTCAGCGCTTTTGGAATATTTTTTCTTTTTTTTTCTCTTGGATTTAATTTAAACGCCAACTCGACGGGAGACCTCTACTCTTATATATATATATTCACAATAAATTTCTATATATTCATAATTTTCTATATATTCTCTATGTATTCACAATAATATATAGAGATAATATATATTCATATATAATATAATAATATATTCTATTATTCATATTATTCATAAATTTCTATATATTCTCTATGTATTCACAATAATATATAGAGATAATATATATGCTTATATAATATAATAATATATTCTATTATTCATATTATTCATAAATTTCTATATATTCTCTATATAATGTTTGTTATTGATTAAAATTTTAAAATTCATATTGTTAAATAGAATGTAAACTGGAAGTCATCCTAAGCCGAAAGGCAAGGATTATTAAATACAATACAATAATATTATTATCTATATATTCATAATAAATTTCCTCGATTTTCGTTATTTAATAATAAATTGAAACAAGATTTTCTCTTGACCATCGAATTAAAAAAAAAAAATTATTTATACCAACAATAACGTTCGTTCTAATTTAATATTATTCTATTCGATTCTGTTCTATTCTATTCTATACTATTCTATTCTGTTCTATTCACTTTATACGTCGTTAGATCGAAGCCATATATGTATATGTACCGTCCTACATTTGTATGTACGTTCTACGACGTTTATAGGAATTTATATTCTTTTTTTTTTAAATGGAATTTCATAAAGCAATTTATATCGTTCGCATCGGATTTCTTCGCTTTTCGTTTTAAACGGATTTGTCAAACGATTTGCAAAACGAACGACTTCAATCGTGTGATACGTAGAACCATCTAATGGTCTATAACTTCTATGAAACGAACGTGTTATTTTTTAAATAAATACGGCGACGTGACTGATAAAAGCGATCGAAGTAATACGATAAGATTTTGGCCGATCGATCGATCTTTCGGCGATCGATTTTTTGTCATTCTACCTTCGCCGAAATCGTTCTTCGCATCTCGAAGATTCGAAACGAGATATTTGGATAGAAAGAAAAAAAGAAAGAAAGAGAGAAAAAAAAATAAACAAGAAAAATGATCGCAATCATTTCGTTCGAATTTTGATTAGCATCGTTTAATTTGGAATATAATTAATGACTTCGTTCGCCACGAGTTTATCGGAAAGGATGTTATGGTATTTGGAAATTGATCGGTTAATAACGATGACGTAAGTTAAAATTTTGTGGGTATTTTTCATCTAGATATAAACGATTTCTTTTTTGGTTTTCTTTTTTTACTAGAAAATTTTGTTTCGCTTCAATTATGCCAATATTTAATGCTTCAATTTATTTTATGTTATATTGTGTTATTAATATGTATGTATGTATCAAATAATAGTACAATGTATGTGTGTATGCGTTTCTCTATTGTGCTTTCTGTTATTTGTGTTTTATCGTTAAAGTTCACAAGGACATCTGTTTCACTTTTTGCAATCTATTTGTAAAACTGTACCTTTTTTAACTAAAAAAAAAAAAAAAAAAAAAAAAAAAAAAAAAAAAAAAAAATAGTATCTAGTAAAATATATTAGTTATTAATGCTAATACGAATAAATTAATATATTAGTTGTAATAAGAAATATGTAAATATACAATATTTCTTACTAATTAGTATATATAACACTAATACTATTAATATACTAATATAATAGTAACACTTATACTAGTGCACTAGTAATAATTTTAAGAAATATTTTTATATTCCATTTAATAAATAATTCACATTTAAATGCATTTTAATTAGTATACTATTATATATATATATATATACATACATATTAATATAGTATATAATTCATAGCATATTGGTATAACATTATATAGGAATATAACATATTATAGACATTATATAGTACTAGTATATTTCCTAGTACTATATAAGACAATAAATATCAAATATATAAAGTACTATAAGTATATAAAATACTAACGATTCTAATATATAATTCTAATAAATTTAATTTACGACTCGTAATATCGTAACTCTCGCTGTTAAACCGAAAACCTTATTATACCAACTCTAGTATATTAAACTCTATACAGTTATTAATACTGAATTAGTGATATAGTTGTATACTACTATATACCTACTCATATTAATACAACAACAGTATTAATACTACTATAGTCTGAAGTACTAATAATAATATTAATAACTAATATTTTTTTACTAGTATTAATTTTTCCATATAGACATAGTAATAGTATCAGATAGAACATTAAATAAAATAAAAAAAAATTTTATTGCGAGAAAATATCACCGACTTCTTTTTCATTTATTTTTTTATTTATTGAGTTATGTAAACTACTGGTTATTCTAATATATAATTCTGATAAATTTAATTTACGACTCGTATGATCGTAACTCCCTGTTAGACCGGAAATCCTCTGACGCATATCACCTCGTTAAAGGATCTCCATTGTGAATAGATTGCAATATAGATTGACGGACACGATGTAAGAGAAAAAAGAAAGAAAGAAGGAAGAAAGAAAGAAAAAAGAATAAGGAAAGAAAAGAAAAAGAAGAAAGTATCGATTTCGAAGTCCCGAGTATCGATATCTCGAGACGACCCGAAGATTCGCGCGCGCGCTCCGACGTACGATCGATTTTCTTTAACGAGATTCTCACTCGCTCGACTATAAATTACGTTCGCTCGAGGCTATACTAAAACGCTTCTGAGTTCTTTAACGCGTTCAGTGCCGAACATATTTTGCATAAATCGTACTATTCATCTAATATTTGATAATACAAAAAAGAAAAATTAAAAAAAATAAAAAATAATGAAGACAAGGAAAATGTAAAGAAATTAAGAGAAAATGAAAGAAAAAAGAATAAAAGGGACAGAAAAAATTCAATATAATTACTTTTTTATACTTATACTTTGTACTCTGATTAAGAAGTATGCTCTGCTCCCCCCCCCCTCTCTCTATCCTCTCTCTAACAAGTTAACAAATAGTGAACATATTTTCTCGATAAGTATTGTATAAGAGTGGTAAATATATTTGCTAACAATAAGAAGCAAAGAAAAAATAAATATATTATCTCTAATAAAGATAAAAGAAAATAAATTTTATTTTTTATTAATAAACAGGATAAACAAGAGAAATACTTCGTAATAATTATAAATATAATAAATATATTCGCTAATAAAAATACTATATGTACATATATATATATATATATATATATATATATATATATATATATATATATTCTTTTTTTCTAACAGGAATAAAATTTAATAAAAAAAGAAAAGAAAACGAATTTATTTCTATACTTTCTATCTATAAAAAAGATAATGATTAATAGATAACTATTATCATTGTAAAAATATTCGTTAATATTTTATATCTAGAGTCTAAAGTCTCTATTAATTAATATTTCAATAATATTCTATTCTTCTCTCTCTCTCTCTCTCTCTCTCTCTCTCTCTCTCTCTCTCTCTGAATATTAAGTTTTATTTAAATAATTAATATTTTTATTTAATATTATATATATATATATATAAAATATTAAATATTTAAATATTTAAAATAAGCTTTACAATTTTTTTTCTAAAAAATTGGAGTATAATATTCTGTGATAAATATAACTATAATAAATATACTTATTTGTAATTATTTATTTAATTATATATTTTGTACATCCATACACACACACACACATATATAGATATATATACATATGTATAAAATGTATATATTACATACATACATACATACATACATACATACATACATACATACATATATATATATATATATTTGTATAAAAAAAAGAAAAATATTAATAATAATAATAAAAAAATAAAAACAGGAAAAGAAATAAAATATAAATACCATGCTTGGATCTATAGAGGCGAAACAGGATTTCGCCCTCGGTCGTTTCGTCGAAAGACATCTCTTAACAACGCTCACTTTTTCCTTCTTATGAAGACTAATGAAAGACATTTCTCTCCGTACGATTACGTTCCTTTATACCGATCATTCGCGATATATTAAACACCGGTTCGACTATTCCTTCACTGTCCTGGGGAAATCAGGGCTGTTACGCGTACGATTCGAAATAATTCAAAACGCAAAAAAGTCCGGAAAGGCGACCATACACGATTTGTTTCCTCCTCCCCCACTTCCACCAACAAATATTCCAATGAAATAAACGAAAGATTCGATACACTCTAGTAAACAGCCGATCGTGATGCTTCGCAAAGAAAAAAGAGTCGAACAAATGGAAAGAAGAAGAAGACGAAGGATAAGAAGAAGAAAAAAACAAAAACAAAAAAAGAGGAAAATATGTTCGACAAAATTAACTAAATTCTTGTAAAACCACGCACGCTCCGGGACACTTTATAGCGCTCTATCGTGAATCATCGTGATCGATATGTAATTACATTTCCGGTCGACCTTGAAATTAAATTCACATCGAACAACACTCGCGTGTAATGGCAGCGGGTAAATAGCGTGAGAGAGAGAGAGAGAGAAAGGAGGAAGGGTTGGGAAAGAGAAAGAAATCTTTCTTGATACGAGAAAGGGAGAACTTCGACGAAATAAAATCCGATCACTCTTTTTCGTTTTAACCGAGCGAGAAATTTTAATCCGTGCGATCTCACCGACGCGCGATACTCGAATTTATGAGAGAATCCAAATCGTTCGGTGAAGACATTGCCGTTCTGTCGTTATCTCTTATCTAGCTCAATCCGATAACAGCGATTCTCAACTCCTTATGTTTTCTTCATAAGGTAACCTTCTCGAGATAAAGAAGTGTATTTAAACGAACGTACAACGTAAGCGCATTTAGAAGAAATACTTTGATAACTTTGTATAATCCGAAAACGATTTCTTCCTGCGTGTGTATATATTTTTTGGCTTGCTCGAAAAAAGATCTTCTCCCTACCCACCCACCCACCCCACCCCGATCCCCGATATACGGGGCTATTATAAATCAAACAGTCGATTGAACATATCGTTTCGTTATGAGCAATAAAATAAAAAAATTATTTAAACCCCGTTGTCTTTTTTGCGTATTTATTTTCAAAGAAGCGTACACGCGCGTGCAGATAATTTAATTCAACGGCACGACTGACTCTTTGCGCGGAGTTATCATCGAAATAAAATTAAAATATTTCAGATTTTTTTATCGAATATATTTATATATGAATGTAGAAACCGTTTCATTTACGATAGAACGGATTAATGAAGTAATGACGATGATAAATAATAATTGAAAAAATATCCTCTTAAAAGGTGACGATGAAATTAAGAAAAAAAAAAATTAATAAAAAAACAAATTTCTCGATTTAATATAAATTATTACGAAAGAAATTAACGAACTATTCGCAATTCCCTTTTAATATCGCTCATTTTTTTTGGGTTTTATATTAATTGCCCATAACTAATATTCTTGAAGTGCGTGATAGTTCTCGAAAATCTTTCAGGTAAATGTAATAATGTCAACTTACATCGCTTACATTGCCAAATAGTCTTGCTTCGTGTATTGTGTTTGGCGCATACGTGAAACCTTTTCGAAAGGTTTTGTTTTTTATTAGTTGATTTCTTTGAAAAAACGCTTGGCACCGTTATCTCCGATCCAGACGTTCGTAGGATAGAAAAGAAGACAAGAGGATGCGTGCAAATATCATAATATTTTTCTCTTTCTACAAGTTAAAAGAAATTGATATGGGCTTTTAAACATTTAAATATGCGACAGGCGTCGAACCCGTCAAAGTCGAGTTTGATATAGAAAATGTATATACGAGCGAGAGTCGTCATTTTCACTTAACGAGTTAAGAAAAGTTTCATAAAATCATTGAGTACAAGTATATTTTCAAATTACGGATAACGAAACACTCCGATTTTCGAATAAGAATAGTAATTACAGTTTAAGGATATTTAATTTTTCTCATAGAACACCCTGTATTGTTTTAATTAATTCGATGTTATAGTCGATTATCTTTAAAAAAATAATTATCAAAGGAGTACGGAGACCGTAAAGTTGTTTACATTACTCGTTTGATAATCTATCTTTTTTAAAAAAAAAAAAGATAATCGATTAACGTATTTAATTAATTAAAATAAAAATCATGATATACTGTACGAAAAATTAAAAAGCATTGAAATTTCAGTTCGAGCCGGAAATCGAGTATTTTATTTCCTACCCTTAAAATATTCGACGCATAAAATCAAAAAGCTTTTCTTAATATATATATGTATATTTTTTTTTTCTAATGCTCTTAATAAACGAGATATTCATTGGCTTATAATCATCCTGTATAGATACATATATATATCAAAACGTATCAGTATGTACATATGCATATGTATATATGTAAGAGAGGACCAAAAGGTTTTAGGACATTTTATAAAATCAGTTACTTTTTTTTTGAGATATTTTTAGAATAATTTGTTATTCGGATCATTAAAGTATTCTTCAAGCCTATCTGTAAACCAAACAAGAATAATTGATTTTTAATTTCACCTACGAACCTTCTTTAACAACTTAAGCATTTTTTGTACACCCTGTATATATGTTAATAATTATTTATAGACGGTATATTTATTATTTTTATAATTTTATATTTTCATACTTATTAAAATATACATATATTGATTATTTTTATAATTATTACGAAGTATATTTTCTCAGTGATCTAAATATTACTAAAGAAAATTTGTAAATATTTATAATAGGTACACACACACACACACACACACACACACACACACACACACACACACACACACACACAAACAAACACAAACACATCTATTAAACGCACACGCACACACATTTACGTGTAAAAAGAAAAGGAAAAAAGAAAAAACAAGATGAATAAAATTTGATAAAAACAAAAATAGACTGAATTTGATAAAAACAAGAATGAATTGAATGTGATAAAAAAAAATTGATTGAATTTGATAAAAACAAAAATGGACTGAATTTGATTAGTAAAACGATTGATTTAATTTGCAAAAAAATGTTTAATTTCAAATGGAAAAATCTTCTACAATGTCAAATAATATACTCGAAGAAATTTTGATCTACTTTTGGGTACATGATTCGTCTCTCTCTCTCTCTCTCTCTCTCTCTCTCTCTCTCTCTCTCTCTCTCTCTCTCTCTCTCTCTCTCTCTCTCTCTCTTTCGAAATTAGCTTAGTCTTTGTTCGATAAAAAGAAAAGAGAATAAATAAGAAACTAAAGTAGAAGAAAAAAAGTAAAAAAAAGAAGAAAAAAAAAAGAAGTAGAAAAAGCAGAAGTAGAAGAAAAAGAAAAAACAGTAGAAGAAAAAGAAAAAGAAGTAGAAAAAGAAGAAGAAGTAGAAGAAAAAGAAAAATAAGTAGAAGAAAAAGAAAAAGAAATAGAAAAAGAAGAAGAAAATGAAGAAGAAGAAGAAAAAGGAGAAGAAGAAGAAGAAGCAGAAGAAGAAGAAGAAGAAGAAGACGAGAGGAGCGTATGTGTCACGGATGCGGCCGTTCCGAACGACCAGAAAAAGATCCGCGGTAAGAGGGAAGTAAGAGGGAGGTAAGAGGAGGAGAAGGAGGAGGAGAAGGAGGAGTAGGACTGGCAGAGAGGGAAAGAGAAAAGGAAAGAGAAAGAGAGACGATCGAGAGGAGCAAAACGATTATTCGAAGTAGCAACGAACCCCAAGAAGAGAAAAGAGAAAAAAGAAAAGAGAGAGAGAGAGAGAGAGAGAGAGAGAAGAGAGACAGAAGATCAGGAACGTACACACGCACGCACGCTCGCGCGCGCACACACACATACAAATATCGAGCTGTTCGTGTCGGACATAGTGTGACGCACGAGTTATTTTCATACATTCCGTAATATCTAGCGTATATAATAAAGAAGCAAGAGGGGTCAACAGTCCTCGGGGTCACCCTTCTTGTCCATACACCCTTCTTGTTATACACCCTTATTTAACGACGTCCATCCAAGAATTTTTTTATTTCTGTTTTTTTTTTTTTATTAATATATAGGAATATTATTTTTACACTTTTTATATCTTTTTATCTTCTTTTTTTGGATATAAAAATTAAAAAGAAAAAAAAGAGAGAGAATTTATCGTATGAACACTCGTTTCGTTAAATTATTTATAATCCTATCGGGGAAAATATATTTATTATATTTATACTTGTCCGAAAGTACGTACGTTTGCTATTTATATAATTATTAGAAGGTATATTTATTGTTTGTATATTTATTAGAATATGTGTGTATGTGTGTGTGTGTGTGTGTACTAATTATTATAAGTTTATATTAAGTATATGAATAACGATAATATTAATAGTATCATTAAATGGTATCTGTGACATTTATAGTATAATATATTCATTGAAAGTATATCATTATTTTTAGAATTGTTAGTAAGTATACATTTATTATTTTTAATACTTTATAAAAAATAAATTTACTATTTATATATTTATTAGAAAGAATATTTTTAACCTTTAAATATCACAAGAGGCAAACTTAAAAACGTTGTAAATAAAGTCTGGAAAATTAAGTACCAGTCACTGTTGTTGACTTTCACATCATTCAGAAGGTGTTAATGATACAACATGTGTCTCTTTTTACGACATCCAAATACAGATACAACGTACGAATAACGATAAAGAATTGATTGATAAACAAAAATGAATGCAGATTACTTTTTAAAAATAACCTGTATATTTGTTTATGTCAACAAAAATTATTTCTTTTTTATTCAATAATTCGAAACTCTCTCTTTCTCTCTCTCTCATTCTAATAATATTATATCTTATACTTAACATACATATAATCCTCATAACTATTAATTGAACTTCTTAATTAATTTTATAGTTAAAAAAAAAAAAAAGAAAAAGAACTGAATCGAATATATTAAGTGGAATAGTTCTTTAAAAAATTTTATTTTCATTGTTTTTATTTTCAAACAAACAAAAATAAAAAATAAAGTAGTAAAATAATTAATATGAAAATAAAATCATATATGCTTATACGTGTGAGCGTATATATTTATATTTATGTCCACGCAAAACTAACGGTACAATTTATATCTAATATTAATGCACCCCTTCTAATGTGAATTAATTAATTTCTTAATAGAAAAAGAAAAATTAAATACATGTCGCATGAGCTTTATAAATATTTATTTTCATGTCGACCAAAAAAGGAACAAAAAAGAAAAAGAAAGAAACTGAACGAAAACATATTCGATATTAATTAATCATCTGATATGAACTAATTAATTTTCTAAAAAGAAAAAAAAAGAAAATAATGAAAGAACGAAACAAAATATATAAATCACGTGAGCTTTACAAATGTGTCCATTTTCGTGTCAACTTAAAATATTCAATGACACGAAACTGATAATATAACTAATAATTCATACTAATTAACCTTCATAAATGAACTGATTAACTTTATAAGAAATAAAAAAATATTAAATGAAATATATAAATTACATATATATAGCTATATATATATATGCGCGCGCGCGAGCGTGTGTGTGTGTGTGTGTGTGTGTGTGTGTGTGTGTGTGTGTATGGCTGTGTATAACTGGTTAAGATCAGTTCAATTGCCCTTTCAACCTTCATAATAATCTCTCAGAACTCAGTGGAACGTTTCATTAGGATTAAAGTGTAACAACGAATAGAAAGAGCTTCGAGAACGAAAATGTTATCGCTAAGCACGCGGCCAACCATCGGCCCGCCGTTTTATTTTTGGCTTGCGTGTCGGCCCGAGGTATTCCGTAGCAATATTGCGAAATCTTCTGGGACAAGTACAAGAAAAGAAAAAAAAAAGAAAGGAAGGAAGAGAAAAGAAAAAGAAAATAAAAGGAAAAACGTTCGTTATATAAACCTTACAATTATTTGCGAAACAAAGAACGAACACGCACGCGCAACAACAACAACAAAAAATCAAATCTCGAAAACGTATAAATTAAAAGCCAAAAAAAAAGAAAAAGAAAATAGAAAACATCCGAATTTGAGAAAAATGTCGAACTGGCGTGAAAAAAAAAATAAAAGAACCCTTGTTACGTAAACTACAATTATTTTGTAAAACGAAGAACACGCGCATGCGTAAAAAAATGAAATCTTGGATACGAATACATCGAAAAAGAAAAAAGAGGAAACATGCAAATTTGATAAAAATGTCGGACTGACGAGAGAAAAAAATTCGAATCTTCGTTATATGAACCTTACAATTATTTGTAAAAAAAAAAGAAAAACAGGCACGTGCGTAAAAAAAATCTTGAAAACGAATACTTCAAAAAAAAAGAAAAAAACATCCGAATTTGATAAAAATATTGGACTGCTGCGAAAAAGATAAAAAAAATAATAAAAAAGAATCGTACAAATCTTACGATTATTTGTAAAGCAAAAAACACAAACACGCGCAAACAAATTCCAAAAACGTATATATAAAATGAAAACATCCAAAATTGATAAAAATATCGAATCAGTGCGAGGAAAAGAAGAGGGCGAAAAAAAGCATCTTCGTTACATAAATCTTCCAATTATTTGTAAAACGAGAGGCGTGTGCGCACGCACAAGAAAAAAAAAACATTGAGAAAAAAAGAGGAAGGAAAAAAATGGGACGAGAAAAAGCAAATTCGATAAAAATACGGGACAAGTGGATAAAGAATAATCTTAAAATTATTTGTAAAACGAGAAATAAACACCGCGATCGCGCATGCGCGGCCATATCTCACGCATAACAAATCCTAAACATGAACGTATTAAAAAAAAAAAAAAGAAAAAAGAAAGAAAAAAATTGAAAAATCGTATTTCGATGAAAATTAACGAATTAAAAATTTTAATAACATTCCTTCATAATACGAAATGATATATAATATGTATTATAATCGCGTTGCGGTACGATAAAAAGAGAAATAGAGAATGATAATATTAATAAACTAATAATAATAATAATAATTATTATTATTATTATTATTATTATTATTATTATAATAAACACGGATAATAAATGTAAAAATAATATTAATAAAAATAATAAACAATAATAATAATTATTATTATTATTATTATTATTATAAAAATCGAGCGTGCGTTGGAGTAAATGGACCGACGAGAGAATCGAGTACAAAACTAGTACGCGGAGTTCTCGGCCGCGATCGGCGCCGATCCGATGACGCTCGAGAGAACACCGAGAGCGGACGTCGCGTTTGACGTGAAAGTTCGGAATCAGAAAACCGGTGTGGTATGTGAACACCTATATGCTATAGATATATACACACATACATAAATATATATGTACATACACGTGTGTGTATGTATATCCTGCCTTGGAACTTCCTGCAAAGTGAACACACGAGGACACCTTCCCTCTCGAACAAAACGATTTCCACGTTAAAACGATATTAAAAATAATAATAATTTTAATTATAATAATAATAATAATAATAATAATAATAATAATAACGATTATTATTATTATTATTACTATTATTATTATTATTATTATTATTATTATTAATATTATTATCGTTGTTGTTATTATTTTTATTATACACACATATATATATTTAGTTTCTTTTTATTTTTACTTTTCTATTTTTATATTTGTTGTACCTTTTTTTATTTATTATTATTATTTTTTTTGTGTTTGTTCCCTTTAAAGAGATCACGAGATCATACCCGACAAAACAAGGAAGAGAACGTTAATACCACTTGTCGAGAAAAGCAAAAGAAGCAGGTGTTACCAGAACTCGCTTTGTAAAGTCACTAGAGGGGCTTACAAGAGTTCGAAGGAATCGAAAGAGAGAGAGAGAGAGAGAGAGAGAGAGAGAAAAAGTGAGACAGAGTCAGGTGCAGTTTACCTATACGTGGTTCGAGGTCATTTTAAATTTTTCGTAGGTGGTCATGAATAATCTTGGATAGTTTTAAAGATCATTATCAATTGGACCCCAATAACAATACATTCCTACGATTGATATAATCGTACAAGTCGAAATGGTAAAAACGATGAGGGACGGGACGGAAGGGGGCGGGGAGGGGGTTGATGGGTTCGGGGTGGGGTGGGTTGAAAGAAAAAGAAAATATAAGAGAAGAAAAGAAAGTAAGATGGTTGGATGGGAAAAGAGGTTGGAAGTTGAGAAAAGACAAGGATGTAACTTACATCGAACGATATTATTTTTTTTATTCCCGAGATATTAATTCTTAACGTTACGATAGGAACGATATCGACGTGTTAGAATAATGGATTATATTTAATCGAACGGAAAATAACGTTTAAACTCACCTGATAATAACTCGATTCCGCCATCTTGGCCACTATAATGCTCCTCACTCACTCACTCACTTATTCCTTTATTCTATCTATCCGTCTATATTATCGCACAAAACTATACAGGTTGTTCATCGTTGGTTTCACGGCCAGCGCATTCTCGTATATTTCGTTCACCTTTTACGCGCGGACGAACGATACATGTTTTCTCATTCTCATAATTATCGAATAACCTATGAAATTTACCGACCGTACGCGACGCGATGTTGCCTCTACCGAGTCGAACGAACGATAGACGCGACGGAGCCTGTGGCAAATGAAATAGAAAGAGAAGAGAGCGAGTAAGAGAGAGAGAGAGAGAGAGAGAGTCAAAGATGGTGTGAGAGAGAGAGAGTGAGAGAGAGAGAGAGCAAGTGAGTGCGAGAGTAAGTGTTTGTGAGAGAAAGAGAGAGATAGAAGGAAGAGAGAGAGAGAGAGAGAGAGAGAGAGACAGGTTACAAGTGCGTTCCCACCGGCGACAGAGCGGTGACTGGACGGAGAACGTCGAACCAATCGCGAAACGAGTCGCGCGCCACGCCATCCCCACCATCGACCTTGTATACACACAAAAGAGCCAATAAAAATCCTGGGACTCGAGACAAACTGAAAGTATTGTCCAATGAAAAAAAAAAAAAGAAAGAAAGAAAAATGAAGAAAACTTGTACGACCGAGCGAATACCAAAATGTGTTTTAAAAATGTTTCACATATAAGTACGTTATTATATATGATCTTTATAGATTTGTCTTAATTTCTTTTCAGTTTGATATATGTATATGTATGTATTTGTATATGTATATATTTAAATAATAATTACAAGCCGTCGTTTATGTACATCTTTATTGAGCATATTCCTTTTACAAGCTCGAAATCATTGGGAAACTAATATTTGTAGAAGATCCTCGGGTGTTCTGGTAAATAGACCGTTAGGATTTTTATATAAATTTTTTGAATCGTGACATGCCTCGTATAGCTGCTTGTAAATAGCACCGATTACTTCGAACGAACGTTTCTTGGTAACCTCGCGATGTTTGTTACTCTGAAGTAAATTTATTTGCGGTAATAATAACACATCCGGCATTACTAAAAATGCTTCCAATTTGTTCTGTACGGAATAAGTGATAAACGTTAGATTGAAAATATTGCGTTAACAGTGATTTGAGGAAAAAAATTAAACTTTGTTTATTACCGTGAATTCTTTTACACTTAACGGATCCATTCCAGGGATATCAGACAGCGGTCCCTGTTCGTGTCCTTGTAAAATGGTATATATCGATCCTAGATTTAAATTTGCGACCAAAGAACTAGCTTGTTCCGATGTAAGTGTATCGATTTGTGCATCGGACTGAGCCTATATTAGTTGATAAAATTAAAAAATTAATACGAGGGAATAATGACATATTGTTTGAATTATAACTAATCGTTAACCTGTAATCGTTCCAATCTTTGATCCATATATTCATACAATCCTAATGTCGATTGTATTTGATGCATACAATTAAGAAGATAAACAGCCATATCAACTGTTGGTAGTCTAGAAGCTGTTTCGTTAACTTCTTGTAATAACGGATCAATGATACACGATACTATCTATAAACATACATATATATATATATATATATATATATATATTTTGTTACTACTCGATTGTATATATTATTTCAATGCAATTGCACTCACTTGAAGCATATCCTTTTCTCTATCTTCAGCTATACTAGCTACAGATAGAATTTCATTCAATAGATATAATAATCTGGAAACTGATGGTGCTGGTACTAAGTCATTTCCAGGTGGTTCAGCTCGTTC
The DNA here is from genome assembly GCA_911387935.1 of Dolichovespula saxonica. Classification (NCBI taxonomy): domain Eukaryota; kingdom Metazoa; phylum Arthropoda; class Insecta; order Hymenoptera; family Vespidae; genus Dolichovespula; species Dolichovespula saxonica. The sequence continues at coordinate 3,254,210 of OU427015.1, read as the reverse complement.
TCCAAGAGCTGTTCTAGTTTCTCTTTGTAATCTACTGAGAAAGCTCTTTTCGCTTAACACTAACAAATCATATAACGTTGAATCAAGAACACTATCTGGTATAACTTGTTGAATTATAGCACGATAAAATCTTATAAGAGTTGTAACCGAATATAACACCGTAGCTGGCGCTTCCACAGAAACTATATGTTCTATTCTTGATTGTAAAGGATGACAAAGTCCTTCCGTAATATTACTCAGGCATTGCTTAATTTGATCAGATACATCTATAATAAATATTAATGGTAATTATTATTGTAATAATGCACTAAAAATATTATTACTTTTAAGCAATTTCTTACCAGTTTTATCGCAATCTTTAACCAAAATCAATATGTTCTCCTTTTCTATTGGAATTGCTTGATGCAACCAAGCGAGCATATCGCCAACATATCTTTTATGATCGTGAGCATGCATTTCTATTGGATTTGGTGTACCACCGATCGGTTCGCCTAATGTCAATGCGTCTATGAAAGATCCTACGAGAGCTGTTCTTCTATTAGCACAGTATTCATCTAAAATATACCTGGTCAAAAATTCTTAATAATTAATTTTCAAACTAGAATTAATATAACAAAAAAAAAAAAAAAATATATATATATATATAGTTAAACGTACTTGAATAAAACAGGTCTATCTTGCAATTTCCCCATAGCTTTAACAAGTAGAGATGCCAATTGTTCATCTTCTATATATTTACATTGATTCTGCGTCCATCTATATAACCTTTCCAAGGCAGCTTCTTGAAGAAGCGTCATTCTTTGCATTATATCTAACGCCAACGTTTGATATCCAGATTGCATCAATATTCTGCAGTTGCTATGTATTTCCTTAAGTTCCAATATGATTATTTAAATAAATTAAATATACTTTATCTTACTTGATTAAAAATATTACCTGCACTCGATTAAGAATAGTAAAAAATTCTTCCGTTATAGGTGATTCTCTATGTGACCCGTGTAAACTTGTTATCTCTGCTTGTGATAATTGAAAACTCTTAATAAATGCGCTTGCAACTTCTTGCTGCATAGACAATATTTGACTAAAATTTCATACAAACATTATAAATCTTTCATATAATTGATTATACACTATCTTTGAATAAAATACCTTTCATTTTGAAGTTTCGTTGTCTGTTCAATGAGTTGTGAAGTTTTAGTTTTTGTAACTTGTAAGCGATTTGTCATGCACTGAACTGAAGTATTCATCGCTAAAACATCTTGATATATATTATCTAAACAAGTTTTGACTTCCCTAAACGCAGATAAAAAATCTTCGTTAATAGCAAGACTTCTTCTCTCAATTTTACTTCTTAAATTACGACGAGCATTTAGTGTGTTTTCCGTAAAAAATGTCGATAATTCTTTCAAAGCTTCCAGTGTATCCTAAAAAAAAAAGAAGGAAAAAAAATGGGAAATAGTGGTAAACCTACAAAAATAAGATTCACTTAAATGCACATAAATAAATCATGTTATTCAACATACCTTGTCATGTTCTACTCTTGATTCGAGTAATTTATTAACTCGTCTAACTAAAGCCGAATTAGTATTTTTTTCGCTCATTTCAATTAATTATTTTTGTAATTATGAAAACACATAGTCCTTAATTTATGACAGATCATATAGTATACGTCACATAAGTGTGATAAAAAAATGGTTTTTATATATATGCATATAATATCTATATATGTATATATACTTACATGTTTTTCTTTTTGTGTTGAAGATGTCACTAGTTTCGCTCGATCGACGCGCCTTCTGTAGATCGTAGATGAATGCATTAAAACTATATTGCCAATTAGATCGTGAAAAAGATCGAAAATATCGCAAACGATATTGTTATATCTGTCTGGTAGAAAATTTCGTTGTTATGCGTATGCTTGAAAATTTTTTCAATAAAGGAAAGCGAGGATGTCAATTAACCTGTTTAAACACGTTATTTGTAGGTTAAAACAATAAGAAGTTGATTAATTTAATATATTTCTTTAAAATTTCAAACAATTTTTCTATACTATTATTATTATTATTTCATGATTTTATTTATATGTGTATACGTATTACACATAATCTGTATAAAAGGTCGTATAATTTAGTTTCATATTTAACCGCCTGCGCACAATGTCTTGCGCACAACGGACAAAGTAACTTCTTATATGTGTCATATATATATATATGTTGTATATACTTTCTTGTTTAAAAATTAAAGCGATTTAATATCGATTATAATTGATCCATATAACAATAGCGATATGTAAAGATAGAATTATTGAAATAAAAACATTAATTAAAAACTAATCTATGTTTGTCCTTTAAAATCAACGAATCTGATTGGTTAGTTTCAAACAGTCGATTGGAATCACTTGAAAGACAGATGTAACAATCTAAATCATTATTGAAACTAAATTTCCCTAAATTCTGCTAAATATAGAGAATTTTTATTGCTGTTATTGCAACTACAATGAGGAAAAAAAATGTAACAAATATTCGGACATTGCACTCTCTTGCATGTTTACAATTTAATGGATATCTGTTGCTGTTTAGTAATCCTCGGTGTATGACGTAAATATCGTATTTTAATTGACGTTTCACATCACCCATGTATCTTTTGTACCAAGAAAATGAATTCCAAAAAATTCATGAAAGTTGATAAAATATCATATTTATAGGTCATTGTACCTTCCGTTGTGATTTTGATTAACATAAACGAGGTTAGTATTGTATAATTATCAGAATTATTGTTACGTGTTTTCTGTGATGCAGTATTTTTCGATATTACAGTTTAATGAGTTAGTAAACAAGCTTGTCCATTATTTCGTTTTATTTAGATTATTTAATGGCTAATAATTAGTTTCGCAAAATATATTGATTATGGTACAATGCTATTATGTTATTCCTTATTTTCCGCTTATTTATATTAATTTCATTACTTCTGATTTTAGTTTACTTTTTTAGTTTCTTTCTTTTTTTTTTTTTTTATTTGTTTTTAAGTATGCATGGTTTTATTTAGTTTGTTGGTGGTAAAATGTCTACTTCAGAGACTGGTGTGGGATGTATTAGCGAAGTTACACTTGCTATTAGTAAAGCAAGGACTTCTCAAGCAGGATCCATAAGGGTACTAGACAGTCCTGATTCGGATGGATCTGGCCGTTCGAACTCGTTTTCCATACAACGATTTAATTATCCTAATGAGAATACAAATTCTAACATTCTTCCACCCCCCTTAACGAACAATGACTTAAGAATACCTATTGTCGGATATGAAGTTATGGAGGAGAGAGCTAGATTTACAGTTAGTATATAATATCTCTTTACGTTAAATTATATCAATCGAATTCTAGTTGGGAAACATTTGATATACTTTCATTTAGGTATACAAACTTCGTATAGAATTGAAGAATGGTGATTGTTGGTTTGTCTTCAGAAGATATACAGACTTTGTACGATTATTTGCTCAATTGAGAAGGCAAAAACTTCCGATCTCTCATTTGTCTTTACCACAAAAAAAATGGCTGGGCGACAATTTTGCACCTAGCTTTTTGGAAGAAAGAATACGCGGTCTGCAAGCATTTGTTAATGGGATATTAAGTAATCCCATTCTGATAGGTAGCTCTTGTGTCAGACAATTTTTTTGTCTAGACGAACCACCCGCGTTGTCTGATACCGCAGAAGAATCTAGGGTAAATAAAATATCTTTTATATTGAAATAATAAACTGTATTTCTTGATATAAAGACGATAGTTGTATAGTAAAACAAGTGTTTCTTTTTTAGGCAATTTTTGAAGCGATGGAAGACACAATATATCATTTAAGACAACAACTTAGAGAACGAGATAATGCCCTGGCGGCAGAATCCGCGCTTTGCAATGAATTACAAAAGAATCTTCATCAGATGTTAAGGTAGGCGATACTTTTAATGAGATTCTGAGATTCTAAACGTTTGTTCAACTTTGAAATGCTTATTTGTAAATGTTTCAGCGAAAGACAAATCTGTTCTAAATGTGGCGCAGATCAATAAAATTCCTCTAAAAATTAGATGGATTTTATTATATATTTATTAGAATTTTTTGGAGAGATCTCTATGTAAAGGATACGCTGTTTAAGGATTTACATAGATTATAACGTCCTTGTGGCAAATGTAAAATTTGTAATTTCGTTGTGTATTCCTAATATTTAAGGTTACAAGTAATTGAATATAGAAGAAATTTTTTTAAGGATTTCTAATGTTAATATTTATAAAGATATTTGCACATATTTTATAATATTTATACGGATTGTTCTAGTGAGTGAATTGTAATTTTTTATTGCGTTTTTATTATTTATCATTAGAATAAGATTTAAAAGACAGTATAGTATGTAAGAATGTTTCTTTTTTTTTTTTCAAGCGAGTCATTATACATGAATTGATGTTTAGAATATTATATATATTGAAAATTGTTAAAAATAAATTGAATATAAAAATTTATATTTCATATTCCAAAGGTTATGAAAAAACGTCAATAATCTCTTTAATAATTTTTTTCTCTACACTTGCGATTTGATATAAAAAAGATATCAACATATATGCGACAAACCCATGATTAAAATTTTGTTCACATATATATATATATATATATAAACACACACTTACACGCACACGCACATATCTAGTATTACTTAATAATGAAATTGCATTATGAGATCAAGATGAGTAGTAATGCAATATTCGAATAT
>OU427015.1:3239462-3244462 GCA_911387935.1 Dolichovespula saxonica | reverse complement strand
CATCGTGCCTTTTTTGAATCCATCATAACGATAAGAGACAACTCTCTTTCACGCTACCTCTTTGTCACCGTTTTAAATACTAAACGGCCTATCCTATTAACGAATCGCTAACAAATATAGCATATAAAACTGTTCGATCCGATGTTATTCGTGGTACTTGCGAATTAAATAATATAGCGTGAAACGCTTAATGTATGTTCTTTTTTTCTTTTTTCTTTTTCTTTCTCAGACAAGATTTATATTATTTTCGACGAACGAGGGGGAAAAGTGGACGAGAGAAAGATGAAAATAGAAGAGAAAATCAATATTAGATCTTTGCCCTGCCCTCCCCCTGCCCTTCCCCGCCCACCTTCCCACCGTTTTTCGTATCACTAAACGTCGCGATCCTATCGTGAATAAAAGGAACAAATGATAAATGTCTTTGAACTAAACAAATTGTTAGAGATTGTCTTCCTTGTCTAATCAGTTAATATTCTGTATGTGTCGTATTTTGTCAGTTACCGTTTCAAAATATTGAGATAAGATAATAACTTGGTGTTAGCCTACCGATTAAGAAATTTATGGTGGAACGAGAAATAATACTATTGTTGAGAGTTATAAGCGGATTATATCTATTCGTTTGATCTTTTCTCCCCCCCTCTCCCCATCCCCACACCCCTTGAGATATTGAACTTTGAAATTTAAGCGAGGAAGAAAAGTTATTTCATTTTTTAAATATATTTTGATATAGATGTGTATATGTGTATATATATGATTTATCGATGATTATATATATATCACAGTATCTATATTAGTTATCAATTTAATACTGTTATTTTATCTAAGTATTTGACAATGATACTTTGTCATTTATTTCATCAAGATTGCACGATACTTTACGATTGACGAGACATTAATTTAATTCCAAGATTACATTTTTAAGAGTATTCGTAAAAGAAATTATCGAAGGATAGAAAAATTAGAGATAATATCGATGTATTAGATTTTTTTTGTTTTCCTTTTTCTTCTTCGTTCTGTCGTAGCTCTACGACAATGTGCACGAAAAGAAAGATTCTTTTTAGTTCTTTTGATTTCATTGAATGAAAATGACCATGAATAGAGAGGCACTTAGTCGAAAGTACTAGTTGATTCTGATTGGCCAAAAATGGCGGGTACATTGTTGTCCTTTGAGATTCAGTGATCTAGAATCCTGTCAGCTGATCGCACGCGGTCGACGAATTTTAGGTTAGAATAGATAAGTTTATCTTTCGTGTATATTCAATATTGTGTTTGCGTTATCCATTTTCAATAATTTAAATAATGGAGGAAGAGGAGGGAAAGAGTCAGGACGACGAGGAAAGAGAATTTTATTTTGAATCAGATCATTTGGCATTGAAGGGTAATAAGAATTATACTGCTCTTTTAAAAACCATTGTAATATTGGAAGCGCAAAGGACACAGGCCATTGAGGATCTAGATAAACTTTTAGCTGCACGTTCCAAAGCTATGAAGGATCCAATATCTTTTGTGGCACAATTACAAAGCGGTGACTTGCCAGAGTTACCAAGCCCGCAAAAGATTGCCGATATTCCTTATATCGATTGGGCCCAATATAACATAGCTCTGCCAGACACACGTATGAGGCCACAAACACGGCATGGACATATACTTCCACAAGCACAAATTAAGACTGATCAAGAAAATGGAAAGGTTATAATACTGTTAATGAAATGCTTTGTGAATATATTACAAAATATTTTCATGATACGATTTAATTCTGCCCTTTAGATTTTAGTAAGAGGACGCGCTTTCGACGAAAGCAAGCCGGAGACTTTTAATCAATTGTGGACCATCGAAGAGCAAAGACGTTTGGAAGAATTGTTGATAGAGTATCCGCCGGAAGAGGTTGAAATGAGACGGTGGACTAAAATTGCTAACGCCTTAGGTTAGTTGATAAATAAGAATACGTTTCTTTTTTATGTATTATGTTTATGAGGTCTCTTAACATATGTTTTTGTTTATAGGCAATCGAACTCCGAAACAAGTATCCAGTAGAGTACAAAAATACTTCATTAAATTATTAAGAGCCGGCTTACCGATACCAGGCAGAGGACCAAAAGTCAAATTCGATGTTAAGAAGGGTTTTAATCATCGCCATCAACGAAATAATTATATGTTATTTAAACGTTCAACATTTTTCCCACATCAAGACTTGTCATTTGTTACAAATGAAGAAAGCAAAGAACAACCAATTATTGAAGAGTCCGTTAGTAGTTTATTAAAAAGTTTTTTTATCTTATCTTAAGTTAATAATTATTATGTTTATTACCTTTAAAATTTTAATTTCACTTTCATAGGAGGACGATATTGGAAATATTTGCACAGATGACAATTCAGAATTGAGACAGATAGAACTAGTAAGGCAAGTTAAGACAGAAAAAGAACATGAGTCATATCCTGTATACAAACACGTCGGATATAAGGTAAATAAACTTTGTTTTGTATAAAGCTATCTACTAAGTTGTATCAATCTCTAAATTTAAATCTTTATTGTAGTGTGTAGTATGTGGGGAAGAACCATTAAAAGGTACAAGATGGCACTGTTTAGAATGTCAAAATGGGATAGATTTATGTGGTGATTGCGCCGTGGCTCAAATAGAAGCTGAAAATCCTACGCACGATCCACTGCACAAATTAATTCCAATAAAACAATCTCAATACAGTCAAAGCTATGATTTAGATTATTTTCCACAAAGTTTTAATAATTCTTCTTATAACTATCTCGATCCTAATTTTTTACCCGAATAACAACACGACTGTGTAACAACATAACATAACATCCAAATTTTTGCAATATTAAAAAGTCAAGTACGAACTGTTTTATATGAAACATGATATATTAAAATAATCATTATAAGTACATGTTATAAATCTTCTTTTGGAAACTTGGAATTTATTTTTTCTCGAAATTTATCGAACGTATCATCTTTTATACTTTGTCGTATGGCGTTAAAGAACTCTAGATAGTGATGCGTATTGTGTCTAAAATAAAATAAAAAATTAAAATTTAGCATTTCATATTGAATAAATAAAAAAATGATTTTTAAGAATACAGTACGTACATCATTAACAATACCATTCCTAATAATTCTTTGGTATTATGCAGATGATTTAAATATGCTCTGGTATGGTTTTTACATGTCAAGCACTCGCAATATTGACATATTGGAGAGAAATCATCTGCGTACCTGTTTGAATGAAATATTTAATCGGGTAATAAAATTATACTCGTGTTTATTTATTTTTTATTTTTATAAAATTTACCTTTTCTCGCCGATCGTTAATATATGACTTGTATTCTTGCAACTATCATGATCGCATAGAAATGTTAAAGCTTCCGAACGGTCAGTAGCAATAGAAGGATACGTTGAATCGAAAATATCCATGCCTACATTTATTAATTCTAATATTACTAATGGATTCCAGCATCCTAAGGATACGCGTAATTTATCCTCAGGTAATAACTTCTAATGAGAAAATAAAATATACTAAACTTTAAATGATGATACAACATAACGTAAAATAATCAAAAGAAAAAAATTGTATAAAACTGACTTACAATTGTATGCCGTATTACATTTTCTATTTGTTTCCATTTAATATCTTTAACATCTGGCCCGTTACCATGTAGACCATCTATCACATAACCATCAAACGGTTTGTCTTTCAAGTATTCTACTGATTCTTCTCTAATTTTTAAGTTATAGCAACCTTCCACTGCTCCTAATATACTTTTAGATTTTAGTTTATTCGAAGCGGCATGTCTCTCTAAGCATTGCTCCATTAAAGTCTTACTTCTATCCATGGCTCTGGATATGCGTTTTTCAGAATCATGCATCATTCCGTCGCAGAGTGCTACATAAAGATCAGGTTCAAATGTTTCTACTAAGTCCATATATTTATTTGCGGTAAATGAAGTGTTTCCTGTTCTAGACCATATAGATATACTGTCGCCCACTTGAAAATCTGACGGATTTATTTGGGAAGGATCTTGTATCGATAAAAAATTTATATATTCCTAAAATATGATTAGTTTAGAACTTGCTGGGTAATATAAACAATGTTTATTTATTATTCCATACCGTGTACCTTCATGCTAACGAATTCTCCGAAGGAAACATTCAATTCCTTTATACTATCTTTCATTTGTAATGTTGATGGAAGCGAGATAGACAATAAATGTTCTTGTTTTGTTACCATTTTAAATACATCTTTGGTCAAATGTGGTACGCTACCTCTCTGTGGATAATATAAAATAATGTAATATAAATAGTATATCATTTACAGTTTATCGCTTGGTTTATTAAAAAATATATATATAATACTTTTGTATATATTAGAAGAAGCGGTGTCTCCAAAATAATATTAGGCAATCTTTCAAACTCCTTCAGTGTACCAATACGTGGGGTACAATGATTTAACGAATTAAGAATGAATTTCATTTCAGTCAGTTATAATATAAAAAAATTATATTCAAATAATATACATAAACTTATTTGTTTAGTCTAACCTAAATTAATTTGTTCAATCAAAACTATAATACTGTTTAAATAGTCATAAATCATCTGACATAACCTCACTTAAACAAAATCATGCCATGAATGCAAAGTTGACCACTTAAAATTTCATTTAATTCATGACGTCACCATTATGAGTGGCAACACTATAGCCATCTATCGATATGACGGGAACTATTCTCGAAACTCTAGCCTGATTACTTTGACCAATGAGAAATGTCGCGCTTACGTTCGGCTACCGTGATTGGTCGTAATGCCTGTGTCCAGCTTGGAACCATGGAACAAGAAAGCTAATTGGTTCCTTATTTATTCAAAAGCATATTATGGGAAATTTAAAATTCATACAAAAATATATAACAAATACTTTACAGGTTGGAAAATATTTTTTATTACTAGTAATAACGCCTCTGCTTACGTTGAGTATTTATTTGTTGTTAACAATAT
>OU427015.1:3216962-3229462 GCA_911387935.1 Dolichovespula saxonica | reverse complement strand
TATATATATATATATATATATATATATGGTATGGTATGGATGTGTATACGCGACTCGTGACTCTCTCGGCTATCTATATACGCGGGGGATTTTAAAGTGAAATAAATTAGAGCCGATGTTCGTCCGAACGAGCTCTCTCTCTCTCTCTCTCTCTCTCTCTCTTTCTCTCTTTCGGTTTCACCCCCGGCGCGAGAAGGGTTCGAACAAAAAGGGGTGCGGTACGTTTCTGACTTTGATTACAATGAAACGCTCTGCCTGATGTTATGGGGAAGCACGTTTGTCAACCCGTCCCTTATCTTCGAATTTTATTTTATTAATCCTCCTTTCGAGTCCGTCGAAAAGGATTCGAGAGAATTGAAATTTACACTCGATACCGATCGTCGAATCGTGCGGGAGGAGGGCAGAGGAAACAAAAAAGAAAAACATAATAAAAAGAAAAAAAAAGAAAATAGAAAAAAATAGAAAAGAAAAAGGGGGCTTGAACTACGAAACGATTGACGTTTATCGATTGAAAACGATCAATGAGATTATACAATACTGCGAAACGTTTGACGTTACGTTTTATGGTTAATCGATAAATGATAATTATCGATATCCAACGATCGTTCTAATTCGTAACTCGAGCGTCCGTCCGTCCAATTTACTTTCGTTCGAATAAATACGACGAGGATTTTATTTAAATTTCCTACGAAATTTTCATTCGAAATAATTTTACGGGATATCGATCGATCGATGAATCGATGAAGAAGCGAAACAGGAAACGGTGTGAGATAGGACGAGAAGATAAAACTTGTAATACTCGTCGTTGTCACTTGTCATTCGATTTTTTCTTTTCGTTCATTCATTCGTAATTTTGTTGCCAAATTTATTCAACGAAATCGAAATCTCCGCCATATCGATTGTTTCATATCAGAGAAGAGTGGGAGTGGGGAGTGGAGAGAAGGGGGAGGGGAGGGGAGGGGAAACGAACGAGAAGAAAGAGAAATGAAAGGATAAAAAATAGTTCGGATCGTAGACAAAATTCTTTGAAATGTGTTAATCGTTTCTCTCACCGTCCCTTTATCTTCTATCGTATCTTTCATCGCGTACGTTTTGTTAATTCTTCGAAATTATAAAGAAAACAAAAAAAAAAGAAGAAATGAAAAAAAATTTAGAAAAAATGAAATTTACACGACGATGAATTAGACGATGTTACGAGAAACGGAAAATATAAATAAAGGGACATGGTTTGATCAAAGATACAGGGTGTTTCAGCTAAAGGATGCCGCCTATATAACATACATAACATTATACTATTATATATATACATATATATAAACTATTTATAACATACCTCTTTTTAAACCATTTTATGTATCATAAAAAACAAAGGAAATATTTAGGCGGTCTCTTTTAGCTGAAACACCCTTGTATATTGTCGTAATTTACGACATTAGAAATCGTTCATCGTCATCCTTTATTCTCGCAAATCAAAGAAAACAAAAATAAACAAACAAATGAATAAATAAAAAGAAGGAAAAGATTCAACAACGATCGATCGATACAAAGAATGAAAAGAAATAAACGAGATGATAAAGTATAAACGATAAAAATGAATGAGACGTCGAGGATGAAAGTTTCATGAAATATGTATTAAATCATTAATCGTCATCGTCCTTCATCCTCGCAATTTAAAAAACGAAGAAAGGAAAATGAAAAACAAAAGGGAAGAAAATAAAAAGACAATGAAAGAGAGAGAGAGAGAGAGAGAGAGAGAGAGAGAAAGAAAGACGAAAAAAAAAGAAAAAGGAAAGATCCTCGACGATTGATCAAATACGGATTAAAGAAAGGAATGAGAGCAAGATGAGAAAGTGAAACGAGATGAAAACGCTCTCTCTCTCTTTCTCTCTCTCTCTCGGGATCCAAGATGAAAATTTCATGAAATGTTTCGAACATCGCGCTCGTCGTCATACTTTATCCTTGAGATACCAAAAAAAAAAAAGAGATTCGACGATCGATCGATACAAACGAAAAAAAAATAAAAGAGAAGAGAAGAACAGCAAAGAAAAAAAAGAGAGAGAAAATACGATAATAAGACGATAAAGAGATACGAATAAGATCGTAGATTTTAAAAAATTTCGTTAAATCTATCTATTAATCGTAAAGTAAGATCACTTAAACGTCCGTTCATGCGAGTTCCTCGGGCAAGGTTTTCGTAAATTATTTAAGAGATTACGATCGTACGTCCTCTCTCTCTCTCTCTCTCTCTCTCTCTCTCTCTCTCTCTCTCGCTGGCTGTCTCGATGTTGAATTATTAATTCGTAGACGGTACCGGATGCACACGGTACCTCTATCCTGGTACCGGTATGCCGTCCTGTTCGATCCCCCGAGTACGATCGAATAAAATCCACATACCGCCGTTAATATTATCCCGGGTTAAAACGTAAGATCGAGCGAGGCCGACCGAACACGGGAGCAGCTGTTTCCTCCTTGACGAGCTAAGGAAAAGTAAATTCACCTCACCTGCCACTCGAAATGATTACTAATTGCGAGATATCGTTCTCTCGATACGCTGTCGTGTAAGAGAAAAGAACGAGAGAGAAAAGAACGAGAAAGAGAGAGAGAGAGAGAGAGAGAACATTTTCAAATTTGATCGAGGTTGATCGTGCAAGAATTACATAATATAATATCACATGATACACACGTTGTTCTACGTTTCACCCCGAAATTCGTTATCGCGTCTTCTTTTAATATCACTTCTCGTTTCCTTTTTCATTTCCTTTCTTCTTCTTACACTTATCTCGTTGGCATTCATTTTTCCTCCCCTTTTCGTTCGTTTCCCTTTTTTTTTTAACCGTTCTTTATTTTTTTTTTTATTATTCTTTCACATTTCTTTCCCTGCCCCTCCACCCCTCCCCTTTCCTCTCCACTTCACAAGTCGTGCAAACGTGATTTACATATCATTCCACGTGAATCATATATGTATATATATATATATATATATATATATATATATATATAGAGAGAGAGAGAGAGAGAGAGAAAGAGAGAGAAAGAATATTCGTCAGGTGCGAATGTAAACGTCGTTATAGTTGTTGGTAGAATCTATCGTTTTTATACGTACGTACGTATAAAATGTCTGTATGTATGTTAGAGAAGGTTCTCTATCTTTATCCATTCGACATATGTTTCTCGTCTTGTACGTACGTACGTAACCATCTTTATCTATCTATCTACGTATATATGCATGCATGCATGTACGTCGTATACAAGAGAAGGATAACCTACCTATCGATTTTCTATCTTAAATTTATATATTTAACGAGTCAATACTATTCTTGTATTAATCTATTATATATAAATATGTGTGTATAATATACATATATATGTGTGTGTGTGTGTGCGTATATTATATACACATACGAACGAATACATTTAATTCGTCATGCGTTAATCCACAAGAAACTTGTTCATACATACGTACGTACACGTGTCCGTGTAAATATCCTATTTTTTTTCTTCCTTTTTTATTCCCCCCTACCCGTCCCACCCATGAACACAACGTAAAAGAGAAAGAGAGATAGCGAGATGAAGAGAAAGCAGCCGAGAGCGCGTCGATGTATAAAGAAAAAACGAGGAACGATAGATCTTACCTTCCTCGTATGTATTATAAGACGTTCGCCATTTCAATCAGTACGACCCCGACGAACGGACGGACTCGTTAACGCGTAGCGAAGCGTAAAACGGGCGCATAACGTTCCTTGCGGATCGTACGCCTGTCGCGGAAATGCGATTTCGCACGCTCGAGGTGATATCCATAATGGTGTGTACCATTAATTCCTCATTGTCTCTGCCCCGATGGCTTGGCTTACCCACCCACCTTTACTCCTCTCTTTCTTTTCTTATCTAGTTCTTATTAATTCTCTCTCTCTCTCTCTCTCTCTCTCTCTCTCTCTCTCTCTATCTCTATCTCTATCTCTATCTCTATCTTTTTCTCTCTATCTTTCTCTATCTCTATCTCTATCTATCTCTTTCTCTATTCGTTTCGTTTCCCTTAGTTTCTATTCTCCTTTCTCTCTCTCTCTCTCTCTCTCTCTCTCTTTCTCTTTCTCTATCTTTCTCTCTCTCTCTTTTTGTCTTTTGTATAAGGTCGCGCACTCGGGCAAACCTCGAATAAGAGATATGCACACATTTGTAAGAGCGAAAGTGTGCGATCTTCGAGAAAGGTAGAACGTCGTAACGATAAATGAAGGAGCCCCCATTGATTTTCACTACGGCTCGCATGTCACAATATATATACGCATTTCCGATCCTTTCTCTATCCATAGAGATCGTGTCTGACCCTTCACCCTACCTCCTTCTATTCCAACTAACTCTCTCTCTCTCTCTCTCTCTCTCTCTCTCTCTCTAACTGTTCTCTCTCTCTCTCTCACATACATACACACACACACACTCTCTCTCTCTCTCTCACACATACATAACTCACACACTCTCTCTCTCTCTCTCTCTCTCTCTATTTTTTATTCTTATTCTTAATTTTTTCTTCTTTTTTCCGTTTTTCCTTTTCTTTCTTTCTTTTTTTTTTCTTCTCTTTCTTTTTTTCTTTCTTCTCTTTCTTTTTTTCTTTCCTCATTTTATCCTCTCTCTCGTCGTACGCCTCTATGCGCCCAAGAAATTCTTCGGAGAAATTGAATTTGGTTTTATTCGCCACAGCTTATGGCGAATTTCTATGGACGACGACGACGACGATAAGTTTCCCCTCTCCCCCATTATATTGCGATAACGTCGTACCATCAGAGACTATTCGATCCTATGTACGTGAATATTTTCGTAGTGAAAGCGTATTTACGCGGATTACGTTACGATTTCGATTATTTACGATTTATTACGTACGTACATACGACGATAGGAAATAATGTTTTCTCTTTAGGATGGAATGATATATATGTTCGATGGAAAGGGATCGATATCGAGACGGGTTAACATTTTTAACGTTTTCGATTGTGCAATATTTTCGATTATTGTTCGATTTTGGTCGTTGAATAGTTCTCGTTTTTACTACGGCTCGTACGATTACGTCGTAATTTTTTTTTTTTTTTATAAAAGATACCGGACGTACTATGTCGTAAGATCGTTAATTCATGACAAACGAGAAATAAATTGTAAAGTTTCGATGGAAAAGGGAAATAGCTAATTACTAAGTGTTTTTGGCGATGAACTGAAAAATTAATTATCCAAAATATTTTTTCCTCGAAATTTTAAGCTGTCATTGAAAGTTTAACGTCTTTTTTTTCTTTTTCTTTTCCTGATAATTTCTAATAATAATAATAATAATAATAACAATCATTAGATAAATGGAAACCTAATAGGCGGCGAGTTAATACGAATTATATCTCCCACGTTAATCATTGGCAATATCTTGATCGAAATTTTATTAATATCGTTGATCATTTAATATCTTTTTTTTTTAGATAATTTTCAATAATAATAACTTTCGTTAAATTAACAAATAACAGTATGTTGATACGAGTGATATCTCCCACGTTAATCATTGGCAATATCTTGATCGATATTTTATAAATATTGTTAACCATTTAATATCTTTCTTTTTTAGATAATTTTTAATAATAATAATAACAATCATTAAATATAGAAACCCAATAATTAGTACGTTAATACGAATTATATCTTCCATATTAATAATCGGCAATACATTCCTCGAAATTTTAAAACATGATCGACCATTTCGTAATTATTCTACATATATCAAAATAACGATAACGATCGATAAATAAGCCCAAACGAATCGACAGTACTTTAATACGAATTATATCTTCTATGTTATTCTTCTCCCTCGATTTCGAGATATCATTTGTCGTTCGATCTATCGCGATGTCAAAGCGTGAAGTTATCGGCAAAGAAAGAAATTTGTTCGATGCAATCGTATCGATTTGTCTTCTCGGATCGTCGGAGATTGGATTTCATCGTTCTTTATTTTTCTCTTTTCCTTTATTTTTTTTTGTTTTTCGTTTTATCTCTTTTTCTCATCGACCCTTTTTTTTTGTCAAGGGATTAACGAAGAGCCCTGTTGGGTGGCCCGGATAAGCCGTCGTAGAAAAGTGCGACGACTGGCCGTTGCGGAGGCGGCCGTGACGCGACGCCGCTGACAGATTACGTTTTGCGGCACGGTCTACCGTATGTTTCCCTAAAGCCGTAGGAAAGAGAAAAAGGAACTGCGGCCAACCGAGGATGAGTTCGTTCGGGGCCCCGGATTAGCTGCTCTTACTTATCTCGTATACGCGAATACACGGATATACTGTCACTCAAAAATATGTTAAATACACACATATGGTATATAACGATGGTATCTTATACGTATAAAGCGAAACTCTTCGATTATATATTTGTTCTCCTTGATCGTACGAATGTAATCGTCGAATTGAAGAAATTATTCGATCGAATGTGTTCGATATTTTGATTCAGTTCTTTTTTTTTTTTGAGGGTTTCAACGTCGTCGATGTTTTTCCTATTTAATAGATTTTTTTTTTTTTTATTAATAATTTTATCTTCGTTGTTCTTCATCGTACGAATGTAATCGTCGAATTGAAGAAATTATTCGATCGAATGTGTTCGATATTTTGATTCAGTTCTTTTTTTTTTGAGGGTTTCAACGTCGTCGATGTTTATCCTATTTAATAGATTTTTTTTTTATTAATAATTTTATTATCTTCGTTGTTCTTCATCGTACGAATGTAATAGTAAAATTGAAAAAATTATTCGATCGAATGTGTTCGATATTTTTATTCGTTTCTTTTGAGGGTTTCAACGGCGTCGATGTTTTTGCTAATTAATAAATTTTTTTTGTTAATTATTTTATTATCTTCGTTGTTTTTAATCATACGAGTATAATCTTCAAATTGAAGAAATTATTCTATCGAATGTGTTCGATATTTTTATTCGTTTCTTTTGAGGGTTTCAACGGCGTCGATGTTTTTGCTAATTAATAAATTTTTTTTGTTAATTATTTTATTATCTTCGTTGTTTTTAATCATACGAGTATAATCTTCAAATTGAAGAAATTATTCTATCGAATGTGTTCGATATTTTTATTCATTTTTTTGAGGAAATTCAACGGCGTCGGTGTTTTTCCTAATTAATAAATTTCTTTTTTAATTATTTTATTATCTTCGTTGTTCTTCATCGTACGAATGTAATCATTGAACGGAAGAAATTATTCGATCGAATGTGTTCAATATTTTGATTCAGTTTTTTTTTTTGAGGGATTCAACGGCGTCGATGTTTTTCCTAATTAATAGATTTGTTTTTTAATTATTTTATTATCTTCATTGTTCTTCTATATACGAATGTAATCGTTGAACGGAAGAAATTATTCGATCGAATGTATTCGTTATTTTCATTATACTTTTGAAGATTTCAACGATGTCGATGTTTTTCCTAATTAATAGATTTTTTTGTTAATTATTTTATTATTTTCATTATTCTCGATAATACGAAATATTTGTCAAACGGAAGAAATTATTCGATGTTCTGATTAATTTCTTTTTAATGTTATTATTTTTCGAGTTTTCAAGACCGTCGATGTTAGTTCTAATTAATGGATATATTTTTCTTAATTCTTCTATTATATTTATTGTTCTTGATCATACCAAAGAATGTCTGTCAGAAAATATTACTCAAACTTACTTAAAGTTTGAGATTCTGTTCAATACAACATATCTTTTAATGTCATCAGTTTTCGAGTCTTTAAGATGGTCGATGTTAATCCTAATTATTCGATAAGGTTTTCTAATTCCTCGATCTTCGTCATCATTTTCGAATCGCACGAAGAAATGTCGGAGGAAGGAATTTTTCGATTCGAACCATTCGATATTGCGATTAATACAAAATTTGTTTCGACTTTTCGAGATAATCAATGAATTGTTGACGCTAAGATGATCTCGAAAATTTCAGTAAAAAAAAGATATATAATTTCTGAAAGAATCGTCATCGTCATAATCATCGTCATAATTATCATCGTCATCATCATCATCATCATCATCATCATCATCGTCGTCGTCGTCGTCATCATCATCGTTGTTATTATCGTATACACGGAGAAAATGCGTTAGCCTTTATCGTCCAATCATCGTCGATCACAAAGTGTCTATCTCGGCGAGCCCACGAGTAATCTCGATCCTTGTATCACGGTAAAATAAGTTCCATCGGTGCACAACATAACTGTCATTATCGATGACTCTACGATTCTTGTCATTGTGATTGAATCAAGTATACATACATACATACATACATGCATATATATATATATATATATATATATATATATATAACTTTAATGTTTATGAGGATATTAATTTTGAGTTAAAGATGGTATCACGTTGTTCGATAATCTCTATATATTCATCTACACCAGAAATTTTCTATTTTTATTAAATATGTATTATACATATATATATATATATATATATATATATATATATATATGCTTTAATTTATAAATTAATATGTATATAATTGTATATAATTAATATATACAATATTTAATTAATTAATATATATAATACATACACAATAATGTATATAATTAATATGTATATTTTTTTTTATATTCTTTACCTTCTGCGTACAAAAACACAAGCGCGCGTGCACACACACACACAAACACATATAATTCATTATATATTATATAAATTATTATATATATATATATATATATATATATATATATCCTAAGACAATATACCCTATAAACAATATGTATAAATAGTATAATTTGAAGGATATCAAAAACTTTCTTTCACTCAATAAACTAAACTCGTTTCGTAGCGAGGTAAGCGAGATACGATAATGTTCTAACAAATTGGCCGTGCTATTTTGCAACTTCCATTAGCATTATTTTGCATCGTGAAACGAGATTAAAGAAAAAAAGGAAAGAGGTATGGAGAAAAACTAAATAAGAAAAAAAAAAGAAAGTAACAAGAACAAAGAAAAGAAACGAACGGTAAAAAATGAAATAAGAGTGAGTGAAAGAGATAAATAGGTACATAGATGGATAAAGAGATAGAGATAGATAGAAAGACAGAGAGAGAGAGAGAGAGAGAGAGAGAGAGAGAGAGAGAGAGAGAGAGAGAGAGAGAGAGAGAGAGAGAGAGAGAGAGAGTGAATAAGGGAGTTAATGCAGACCTGGTAAAAAAGATTTCTCCTTCCCTCGGATAATTGGGCACTGAGAATGCGGCCTCTCTCCCCCTCTCTCTCTCTCTCTCTCTCTCTCTCTCTCTACGTTCGATTCAAGTCGAAACTCCGAGTAAAATCGTACACAGGGGTCGCTTACGTGCGCATGTATACGTAACGAGATAATTAATGTACGCCGATGGAATTAGCCGATTTACATGAGAGCCGAGCGTGTGCCTTGACCGAGAGTCCAAAGACGCGAAACGAGGAGGTGGACGACAAAGAAGAAGAAGAAGGACGAATAAAAACGATGAAAAACGAAGGAGGAAGAAGAAGAAGACGAAGAAGAAAAAGAAGAAATAGAATAAGGCAAAAGAAATAAGAAGGAAGATAGAAGATGTAGAAAGAAGAAGAAGGTATAAAAGGGAAGAAGAAGTAGAAATAGAGGAAGGAAGAAAAAGTAGAACAAAAAGAAGAAGAAGAAGAAATAGAAGAAGGAGAAGAAGAAGGAATAAGAAGGAAGAAGAAGTAGAAATAGAAGAAGGAAGAAGTACAACAAAAAGAAGAAGAAGAAATAGAAGAAGGAAGAAGTACAACAAAAAGGAGAAGAAGAAATAGAAAAAGGAAGAAGAAGAAAAAGAAGGAATAATAAAAAGGAAGAATAAGGAACAAGAAGGAAGAAGAAGAAAAAGAAGAAATAATAAAAAGGAATAAGAAGGATTAAGAAAAAGGAAGAAGGAGAAGAAATAGAAGGAATAATAAAAAGGAAGAAGAAGGAATATGAAAAAGGAAGAAGAAGAAGAAATGGAAGAAGGAAGAAATAGAAGAGGAAAGAAGAAGAACAAATGGAAGAAGGAATGAGAAAAAGGAGAAAGAGGGAATAAGCAGTGGGAACAAGGAGGAAGGAGAAGGAATAAGAAAAAGGAAGAAGAAGGAAGAAGAAGAAGAAGGGAGGACAGGAGGAGGTGCGCTGTGCGGGTGTCGGCACGGTCGTTTAACTTGCGCGTGCAAAACAAATGGCTTTGCCATTCCTTCGAGAGATCGTTTTGCATTCGATTGGACGAGTGCCGATCTACGAGTTCTCCCTCTTCACGATCTAGATAACTATTTATATACGATAATCCCGAGATCTCGAGGAAAAGATGCTTGTCTTTTCTCTCTCTCTCTCTCTCTCTCTCCTCCCCTTTCTCTATCTATCTATCTATCTATCTATCCATCTATCTATCTATTTATCTATCTCAATCTTTTTCTTCTTTTTTTTACTCGCCGAAGGAACGATTATCGATTATCATACGATGATAATAATAATAATAATAATAATAATAAAAAAGACATGAAAAAAAACTCCAAGAAACAAAACAAAACGAAAAAAAAAAACAATTGATCGACGCGATTCCGTTCAACCGTGAATTTTCTTTCTCCCCTTTTTTCTTTCTTCTTTTCAAACCTTCGAATCGTAACTTCAAAATTGTGAATGTTCGAATCGTTAACTCTAACCCTTCCCTCGCCCACCTCCCCGTCTCACCTCTTTTAGAAAAGAGAATACGAAACGTAATAACGTACGTTCTTTCGTTCTTTCTTCTTTTCTTTCATCTTTTTTTCTTTCTTCCTTTCTTATTTGTTCGTTCGTTTTTTTTTCCTTCTTTCCTTCTAACGTAAATACGATCGACGAAAGCATAAAATCCATTTTAGGTAATACGAGCGTTT
Source organism: Dolichovespula saxonica (assembly GCA_911387935.1). NCBI lineage: Eukaryota > Metazoa > Arthropoda > Insecta > Hymenoptera > Vespidae > Dolichovespula > Dolichovespula saxonica. The sequence goes on along the minus strand of OU427015.1, from coordinate 3,218,587 downwards.
TAACTTTCCCTACTCTCGTTCGTTGTCCTTACCAAGGGCTCGTAGGTATATCCACCTACCTTTCTATGTACCTATGGCGGCGGCAGAGGACCTACGGTGTTTGTCGCGAGCCGCTAACGAGCATGGACCGTTCTCTCTCTCTTTCTCTCTCTCTCTCTCTTACACCCACGGTCACCATGCTTCTCTTTCTCTTTCTCGGCCCTCGCGCATCCTGGCTTACATAAGTCTTATAAAGAGCAAAGCGGTGGACCACACACATCCGATCCTATCTGCGGACTTCTCTGTGCGCTTCGCTTGCCCTTACCACTCTTTCCTTCCTTCCTTCCTTCCTTTCTTCCTCCTTTCTTCCTTTCGTTACGGTAACGTCGACGAACTCTCCATTTCTTTCTTTTTATTTCATATTTTTTTTTCTTTTTTTTTTTCTTGTTCCCTTTGCTCTCTCTGGTTTTTGTCTTTCTTCTCTCACTCTCTCCCTCTCTCTTTCTCTCTCTCTCTCTTTCCTTTTTTGTTTCTTTCTCTTTGCCGCGCCCCAACATCACGTGCCAGATGTCTATCTTGCAATAATAGATATATATTTATATATCTATCTATCTATCTATCTATCTATAGATATATATTTATATGTATTATTAATCCCTATTTATTAGGATAATAATATCATTATTATTATATTAATTTCCTTATATTATTTCCGTATGTCGCAGGGAAACGATAAAATTAGGAATTTGATCAAATACCTAAGTGATACGATCGAATCACTGGAGATAGTTAAAAAGAAAAACAACTCTATGGGTGATTTCTCTGAGAACAAAAAAAAGTAAGTGATTTGATAAAAATCCTTTAAACGTTTTAGTGAAAAGATGAAATGATAGGTTGGGACTCTCACAGATCCATGTATTTCTTGTTATCACTCCCCATCAAACTACGTGCCGGTCAACGGCTAAAAATTACACGAGGAGGATCGCGCTTCATTTTTATTATGTATACGTTTTCTATATTTTAAATTTTATTCAAGTACCTATCGTAGAGGAATGAATTCGGATAAAGAAAAAAAATCGAAACTCTGAAAGAATTTTTGTCTGAGGAACGGTTTGATTTGATTTATTTTATTTCTTTTTTTTTTTACAAGAAATATATGGAGCTATGAGAGTCTTAACATATCCATAGATTAGCCATAGAATTACCCATAGAGTTACCCATAGTTACTCATAGCGTTTTTATTTTAACATTTTCCGTGATTTGATCATATCACTTATGAATTTGATCGAATTCCGATTTTCATCATTTAACTGCGATATATATGTATGTATATATAACGGATGGTATAATATTCACGCAGCGCTAATGCCAATAATGGTCGGTCATATTTGCGTTAATATTTGATTTATCGACGTTTAATTATCATTGTCGCGTTTTTTAATGTTTTCATTTCGAGAAATGCGATAATATTAAATTGCACGGAGACGTGTCCTTCAAAATCGAATTGACAATGCGTTTTGTCAATCGTTGATTAATTTTAAACGAGAGAAAGATAGAAATCCTTTTTTCGTAACGTTTTCTTGTTCTTTTTCGAATTTCTTCAACTTTTTAAATTTTTATTTATTTATTTATTTATTTGTTTGATC
>OU427015.1:3121962-3211962 GCA_911387935.1 Dolichovespula saxonica | reverse complement strand
TAATTCTGGGATAGGATGTGTCGTTAAGTTGCACGCAAAATTTCATTAACGTTAATTTCGAATTGTCAGATAAATAAGAACGACATATAATTGTCGACTACTTTTGAACATTTAACGTTTGACGTTGAAGTACGACTTAAAGTAAAATATCGTTGGTTAGTGAAAAAGAAATTAAATCAAATGATTCTCATTTCGTAATGTCTAAGAGATTTGACGAACTAATACCATATCATTCAATTTATTAATTAATTGTTTCGTCGTATTAATGAATTAATTACTTTTTCTGAACATATTCCATTTTTCTTTATTTATTAATTATTAATTGTTTCATTGTATTAATTGAAAGGAAATTAAATCAAATCATTCCCATTTCGTAGTGTCGAAGAGATACAACGAACTAGTTTCATATCATTCAATTTATTAATTAATCGTTTCGTCGTATCAATGAATTAATACCTCTTCCGAATACACTCCATTTTCTTTTATTTAATAATTATCAATCTTTTCATGGTATTAATTAAACGATAAATTTTTCATTAATTCTACCATTCTTTTCAATCGTCGATTAATTGTTTCGTCCTGTCAATTAATCAATACATTTTTCATTGATATTAATTTGATTTTAATTTAATCGAAGTTTCTTTCGCGTGAAATGTCCCCGTTAATATTCGACGAATTCGACGAATGCGATACCACGTTGAAAATGAAAGATAGATAGGGCGTAAAAAATAGAACGAGATAGAGAGATTAAGAGAGAGTGCGAGAGAGAAAGAGAGATATGGACATAGATAGATAGATAGATAGATAAAGAGAGAGAGAGAGAGAGAGAGAGAGAGAGAGAGAGAAAGAGAGAGAGAGATCAAACGACGCATAGTACAATCTCAAGGTAACAACTCGAATGCATCAAAGCCTCACCCGCGCGAGTCTTAACGAGTATACACAACCGTGTCGTCGTTGGGAGTACACTAATTACGGCCGATTAAGAAAGACGGTGGTCTCAGCAACGTCCAAACGACTAGTTCTCTCTCTCTCTCTCTCTCTCTCTCTCTCTCTCTCTCTTTCATCCTCCCTATCCCTCTATCTTTCTCCTTCTCTCATAGAGCGGTATGATGTGTTGGTACATGCAACACCGGAAACGCATACTAAGAAATAGGAAAAAATTCACGGACGACGAGAGAACAGGGACGTTGAGGGTAATCGGATTAATGCGAAGTTACCACGAAAGACGCGCTAGGATCTCTCATATGGAGGGTTACACGAAATGAATTTCTCTCTCTCTCTCTCTCTCTCTCTCTTTTTTCGTACGTTCGTTCCCTTTCCTTCTTTCTTCCTTTCTTTGTTTTTCTTTTTTATTCTCTGGTTTTCCCTTCCTGTTCGGTCCTGGCAACGGTCCGGGGACATCGTCAACGTTTATGCGCCGAACTACGCGTATGTAAGTATACATACGTTTAATACATACAGTCACCTATATGTATTGTATATATATATATATATAAATATATATATATATATATATATATATATATATATATATATATATATAGCTAGAGATACGTAGGGGTCGTACGCTCGAGAGCCTGGGCCGTTTCTACTTGCGGCAGTCCCGCTAACGAAGTTTTATGAAGCGCGATAGCGCCATACCTACGGCATGCCGCGCGGACTTTGGCGCTCCTTAATTTGTGAATCCTGTGCGTGTAGTGTCGGCACGGTTCTCCCGCAAAAGAATGGTATGTCGGCCACGACAACGTGATATATATCTTCGCTCCTGCGTTCTGGACCCGAAGATCCTCTCTCCCTCTCTCTCTCTCTCTCTCTATCTATCTATCTCTCTCTTTCTACGGTGGATGCGGACTCGGCGTGCGCGAAGGATATCTCTCTTTTCTTGGCTACACGGTAGCATTCTCCTAATTCTTATTATTTTCCCTTTTTCTTCTTAACCACTATTCTTGGATAAGGTGGAAAAAGAAGAAGAAGAAGAATAAGAAAAAGAGGAAGAGGAAGAAGAGAAAGAAGAAGAGAAAGGAGAAGAAGAAGGAAAAAAAATTGAATAAATAAAGGGAATAAAAGACAGCGCCACTGCACCCGCTTGAGAGAGAAAGAGAGAGAGAGAGAGAGAGAGAGAGAGAAAGAGAGAGAGACGACGTGATGGTACGTGAGAAAATCTATGAAAAATCTTTCAAAGCTCCCTCCAGCGAGATATTCGGATTCCATTCGAACGATAACGCGTGGAATTCAACCTCGTAATTCCCATCCCCACCCATCCACCCTCCAGTATGAAAATATCCGTTCGAAATTTCTCGAGCGAATAGATCGATAGATCGAGAGTTCTTTCAATCGGTTCGTTTCGTTCGATTCAATCGATTCAATCGATGATACGAGCACTGAATGAATCGTTTAACGTAATCTAAACTATCAAATCGGTGGCGGTGGGGAGGGGGTTGGAAACTCGATTAAAATAATGTAAACATAGGATAAGATAATATATATAATGGGTTGGCAATTGAGTGATGGCGGATTTTAAATAAGAATCTATCGACAAAATCTACAATCATTTAGTTGCACAATGTATCACTTGTTGCACTATTCGTTAAGAAGAAGAAGGTACAGATGAGAGAAAGAGAGAGAGAGAGAGAGAGAAAGGACTGCATAGTACGATCTTGTAAAAGGTGAACAGCGTTTTCTTTCGCATCCGATTATTCCGCAGAGAGTTGCCGTTCGAACGGAGACTCCGAAGAAGAAGAAGAAGAAGAAGAAGAAGGAGAGGGAGAAGGATAAGAAGAAGAAGAAGACTCTTATTTTCGTTCGGATTCCGCACCTCTCGTAAGACAACGTGTGTTAGGCGTACGCACACGAAACTATGTGTAGTCGCGGCTATATAGTTGTCTTCTCGTGGGTACTGATTAAGCCGGTCGGAGGAGCAACGGCCAGCAACAGTAACAGCAGCTAGCAGTCTACAGCCAGCCAGCCAGCCAGCCAGCCAGCCAGCTAGCAAGCAAGCAAGCAAGCAAGCAGCAGCCAGCAGCAGCCAAGCAGCCAGCCAGCAGCTACCGCGGGCTCTGATGTATGCGAGCGATACAGATATCTCCGGGAAGGAATTTGCGTTGAATTAGCGTATAATCGGCGGGCCGATCTGCTCATACGGAATCCCGCCGCCCCGCTTACACGTGTCCCGAGAGCTGTATTCTCTGCGCGAACACAATATTTAGTGGCCGTCGTCCACCGTCCTCCTTGGCGAACCTTCTCTCTCTCTCTCTCTCTCTCTCTCTCTCTCTCTCTCTCTTTCCTTCTCTTTTTCTCAAGCAAGGAGACCTTCTTCTCTTTCCTTGAATCCCGTGGGACCTTCTTGCCGGTTGGTATGCAAGACGCTAAACCCCATGAACGTACGCTTAGTCGCCGAAAATTTTTCCACCGACCGATCGCAGTCTCTTCTAACGCGCTGCAGAAGTTTAATCATCGCATTTGAATGTTTCGTTACTCGAGGCGTTTATTGGGGGGGATTTTAATTGTCGACCTAGTTCTCTCTCTCTCTTTTTTTTTTTTTTTTTCGTGGATGATATTGTGCACGACTGAACCTTTCAAAGCAAGACAATTTTTGGTGATTTTATTTTAAGATTCCATTTTTTTTTTTTTTTGGATGTACTCCGTTTTATTTTAATAACAAGTCTTATTAAATATTCGCGGCGATGTGTACTTAGAGAAATATTTTACTGTATAATGAAATTCTCTTTAATCTTTTCGACAAGGTTATTTTTGGAAAATTGAATTTTCTTTTTTCTTTCTTCCGACATACAATATGAGTTTTGTTTAATAATCGTTTATGAATGTTTCAATATTTTGATGTTAATAGGGAGTTTTTATTGTCGACCTAGTTCTCTTTTATTCTTTCATTTTTCTTTTTCTTTTTCGGGGATGAAATTGTTTGAGGCGTTACATGCATGCACTCTTGAAGGGTCGAAATTAAGACAATTTTTGTGATTTTTTCTTTTTTTTAATAAATATTCGCGACAATGTGTACTTTGAGATATATTTTCTAACAAATGAAATTCTCTTTAATCTTTATGACAAGAATATTTTTGGAAAATCGATATTTGTTCAACTTTTTTCCGACATACCATTTAAGTTTAATGATCGTATCTGAATGTTTTATTATTTCGGTGTTGATATGGGATTTTAATTGTCGACCTAGTTCTCTTTTTTCTTTCTTTTTTTTTTTCGTAGATGAAATTGTGCACAACTGAACGTTTCAATTGAAGACTATTTTTGTGATTTTATTTTTTCATCCCTTTTTTTGTAAATATTCGCGACGATGTGTACTTTGAGATATGTTTTCTAACAAATGAAATTTTCTTTAATCTCTTTGACAAGGATATTTTTGGAAAATCAATTTTTTTTTATCTTTTTTCCGACATACAATATGAGTTTTTTTGATGATCGTTTTTGAATGTTTCAATATTTGAGCGTTAACAGGTCGATAATATAATTATCGACCTAGTTCTTTTTTTTCCTTTTTTTTTTTATTCGTTGATGAAATTTTTCACGGCGTTACACGTACCTCTGAACGATTCAAATGAAGATAATTATTGCATGTAATCCATTATATTTTACTAAGAAATCATCTTAAATATTTGCGGTGATGTGTATGCATTGAGAAATATTTTCGTACAAATGAAGTTCTCTTTAATCTTTACGACAAGAATACTTTTGGAAAATCGAGTTTTTTTTTAACTATCTAGGGCAATTTCTTCTGACATACCCGTATGAGTTTAACGATCAGTTACTGAATGTTCCAACATTCGTGCATTAATAGCGAATTTTAAATAAAGAATTCTTTTTTTTTTCGTGTATGAAATTATTCAAGATGTTACGTATATCTGGTCGATCAAAAAAAAATAAAGGAAATTTTTACGATTCCTTTTTCGTAACCAATTTATTTCATCTCAATGAAAGGTCGTATTTAAATATTAATGGTTAATCTGTCATTCGAGGAGATATTTTCTAACGAAAATGTTAAAACGATCCGTTATCTTCTTAATAATTTTCTCGATAAAAATATGTAAAAAAGAACAATAAAATGAAAAACTTTTTTCGTTTACTTATTGGACGTATGTATAATCTTTTAATAGAAATGAAAGATTGGACTGAAATTAAATTTATCACAGAGATAATTCCAGATTTAAATCATCGAAGTTTTATCTGACATGGTATAATTTAATAATAATATATATATAAATTTTTTTTTGCAAGTTTTCTTACTCCATTTTAGCGAATAAGATTAATGAATGATCGAATTGAACGAATTAGACTCAACCTGACGCAACCTTTTAAACCTCCCACAAGCCCTCGTTTGCTGATAAAATTATTTTAGAATATCGTAATTTTTTTTTTTTTTTTTTATAAAATATCAACACAACATTAATACTACTTCGGATAAGATTTTCTTTTTCTTAGGTTGATAATATTAATTAATTTAGATCAATTTAATAAATTAATAACTCGTATTGTACCACGGAATGTGCTCTTTGTTGTTAAAATTTTTCCAATTCGATTGTAATTTTTGTTATGTAAGAATTCTTTATGAGTTCATTTTCGTTTATTTCGTCAGTATTTTTATCAATTAATGTTAAGTATTTTGTAAAATTAATTGTCAGTTATACGTATGTATAATTTCATTTTAAATACTGATCAAAATATTCAATGATATTGTACGATAACATATTATATATCAATAATATTATATCATAACAAAATAATAAATACCGATAAAAAAATATTTGATCATAATAATCGATACGTGATATAAATGATCGATGTAAAGTATTAAGTGCTGGTAAAATAATTAACTGAGTTAATTATAAATACTGACGACTTATTTAATAAACTGATTAAAACCCGAAGAAAAAACAATAAAATAAATATTGAAAAAAATACCGAAAAAATACTGTTTGAAAAATATTTATCTAATAAATAACACCAACATTAAAAGTTTTATCATTTATGGTACTGTTTGTTTGGACAGTGATTATTTTCTCTCTTTTTTAATACGTGAAATTAAATAAAATAAAATTTAACGAATTATTTATATGTAATCCTGATGTACAATACAATCAAGACGCAATCGATCACGGTTTATTCTAAAACAACACGAATCAACCATTTTTTCGATATCTTCGCATTTTCATTAATTAATATCGCGGAGTGATTTTTTCTCGGATAAAATCGATCGATGAAAACGAATTTATATCTATAAAAAAAAAAAAGAAAATTAGTGATTCAGATGCAACTAAAGTAACCGTGCTCTAAGTACGTCAAAATCGTTTCGATTTAGTCGAACCTAATTTTTTATTTTTTTATTTTTTCGACTACTCGAACCAATCGAACTTCGACGGTCATTCAGAGAACTTTCGTATTCTTTTATTTTTTAATAAAAAAAAAGTTTTTATTTCTTTTTTTTTTTTAAATTAATGAAATCAATCGATATAGATAGTAATTTATAGTATACCTCCATTATATTATTATATAAATATATATATATATATATATATATATATATATATATAAAACAGTATTTAAAAATTATTATTTTTATAACGTCTCGCGATAATATTAACATACTTATACAAATACGTAGTTAAATATATATATCTATATATCTCGATATCCGATCGAAAGATCAAATGAAGATAATCAAGAGTAAAATTGGTGATATCTCATAAGAATCGCGTTTTGTACTCGTTGAAATCAACAAGGTCTTCGTATATATAAGATTCCCCAGTGTCTCGGTAGATTCCCTTAACTCGTCGGGCCAATCTCATTCGCAGTAAAGATCGTAGACGGTTAAGGAAGAGAGGTCGGAGGTATATAAATGCATACATACGTACATACATAAAAATATACACGCATGTATACACACATACATACAAACATACATATATACCTATGTACGTACGTACGTAGGTACATACGTAACGTACGTAGATACGTATAACAAGATCGTAGACGGTTAAGAAAGAGATTGGATGTATGTATATCCATACATACATACATACACACACACACACATATATATATACTACATACACATAAATACGAACGTATGTATATACGAGTAAGGGATCCACGATTTCTCGTGGCTATTCGCGGTGGGTCGTCTCGATCCGATCCCCGGCGTCCGATTCGATCTCTCCAAACTCGATTCCGGGAAATTCAGTGTGTGGGAGGAAAAGAAATAAAAAAAAAGATAAAAAAACTAGAAAGGAAGAGGAAGAGGAAGAGGCGGGGCAGGAGGAGGAAATGGAGATGGAGATGGAGGTAGGAGTGGAAGTCATCAGGCGCGTGTCTTCCGCGATGTATGCGAGAGAGAGAGAGAGAGAGAGAGAGAGAGAGGGTTAAGAAAGATTCTAAGCTGATGGTTGAATTGAATAAGTGTTGAATAAGTGTAAGGATGATGTCTCAAGTCTCCGGTCACGTGTATTTCCAACTAGAAGACGACGGCCGACGGGCGTCGAGATGTCAGATCTATCGGCGCGTGCTCGATGGCGCGTGTCTTTGCCTCTTGATCAAGAGACTCCATCTTTTATCTCTCTCTCTCTCTCTCTCTCTTTCTCTCTCTTTCTATTTCTCTCTTTCTCCCTCTATCCGTTTCGCTGTTTACCTGGCATGCATCGCGATCGTACGACGTGACAGGTAAACACGCATGTATATTGTACATACGTTGCCGTTGTGTGATAATCTTTATGCTTATGAAATCCTTAATGATTTGCGTTTCCCGATAGATCAAAGATCTATCAGAAGAATGTTAAACTCTTTGTAATGTGAGGAGTCGTTTAATATCGAACGTAATACCCGGTATTAGGTTTTACATATGTTAAATTATTCATATTAATTTCTATTCGTATACGCATATATGTATATATATATATATATATATATATATATATATATATATATATATATATATATATATATATATATTGATTTAGTGTGTTTCATTTTTTTTTCTTTTTCTCTTCTTACTTTTTTTTGTTTTCTCTCCTTTCTGTTTTCTGTGTTATTTTTTTTTTGTAAATATATTTACGGCCATGATTTTTATTAGATACAAAAAGTTTACATTAGCCGAGTACATGAAGTTGTATTTTTGTATAATTTTAATATTGAAAAAGAAAAAGGATTAAAAATCTGCATGATTTTTGTTATAAATAAATTCTGTTTATAGAGTACAAACCAATTACAAAAAAGAAATTATTCGTATATTTCAATTAACTCGTTATATACTTCACTAATTCTTATATATTATATATATAAAATCATTATGAGAAAAATGTCGTATCAACACCATCTTGATAAAAATTTTGCGTTAAAAAGATTAATAAGAAAATCATTACGAGCTAAGAAAAAGAGTAATCATTATAAAAGAAAAAAGAAAAAATATCATTAATCATTTTGATAAAAATCTAATATTAAAAAGGTTAATAAGAAAAATTACTGATTATCATTAATATTAATTTATTTTTAATTTGGAAAAAAATGAAATTAATCATTAATCAAGCAATCGATCGATCGATTAATTAATCAATCAATCAATCAATCAATTAAAATTTTTTTTATACGAATCAATTTATTATTAAAATTAAAAAAAAAACCGGTTATTATGCATAGGTATAAGTTAATAATAAAAATAAATAATTCATACGTTTCAATTAACTCGTTATATACTTCGCCAATTGTTATATATATTTCAATAAAGTACATTAGAATAAAATTAATTATTCGTATTATTCACAGTATAAAACTGATCATTTCTATATTTTGACAAAATAATCGAATAAAAATTATTGACAGTTATAAACGAAATGTCATATCAACCATATATATATATATCCTTTTGATTCTCGATCAAGCTATCAGGTAAAAATTAATTTCAATTGCCATGTTATTTGTACTACACTATAAGTTAACGTCGAGTTGAACGACTGAGATACTAACTACGAAGAGTACCTTTTATTTCCTTGAATTGCGTCAAGTAGGTGTGTTACCGTGATATCTAAGAAAAAGATGAATATATACATGGGTAATAGATAAAACGTGGCATATAACACAGAGTGAACTTTCGCGCCTCGATTAAAGGATATATATATATATATATATATATACATACAGGATGTAGGAGGTGTCATTAGCATAACGTGAAAGAGCCAGTGCTTTATGATTTATCCGTTACTTCTCCTACTTTAACTATCGTTTCATTCTTCCACCACCTCGTTCCCCTCCACCTCCTCCTCCTCCTCCTCCTCCTCCTCCTCCATCCTTCTCTCTACTATTTTCCATTCGGCAATTTCATCTCCACGCCGAGTAAGCACGATCTCTTAACCCCCTCCCCCCTTCCTCTCCCAACGCCTTCGTGGAAACGATACTTGCGTAAAAAAAAATAATAATAATAGAAAAAGAATTAAATAATCCATCAAAAAATAAAATAAAAAAGAACATATATATATATATATATATATATATATCCAAAAAAAAATGAAAATAAAAGAAAAGACGTGGGTACGAAAGGATTAATCGAGTTTTATCTCCCGTCGATTTAACAACCCAGACGCAAAACCCAAACATTTTTTTATTCTATCCGTTTATTAATATATCTCAACACATCGCGAACGTATTGCGAAAGTGTACTCGTGTTTTCCGTATTTTGTGTGACCAATCAACGAGTATTCTCTCGTATTTGCCGCCTGTTGGCATTTAGAGTGGAACAGGGATACGCCGAAAACGTCTATTTTCGTCGAGGTTTCAAGTTCAACTTAGGGATTAAAAGTGATTGATCCCTTGTATACTCAACAACGAGACTAACTCGATGTTTTCTTTTTTTCTATATCGGTTGGATACTTCATAAATGCGTTCGATAAATCATGGAGAGGCGATGAAGGACGTGAGAACATTTTTTGGATGTATTCGTTGGAAATTTTTCCTGGATAATCCGAAGTAAAATTGAGGATGATATTGATCTGTGTGAGGACGATATTGAAAATGGAAAGAGGTTTGACGAAAAAGAACCAAAGAATAAAAAAGAAAAAAAAAAACGAAAGTAAAAAGTAAAAAGTACGTAAAAGTATGTATAATTTTAAAGTATGTAAAAAGTATGTATCTGAGAGAATAGAGACACGAGTTAAATTTGCCAGTTCTTTTTCGATTTCATTTCACGTTACACGGTGTCTTACGAGGTATCGTATCTTGAAAATATAATACTACCTTGTAAGAATATGTAATCCCTCTGTCCGAAAATATGATATACATTTGAATAAAATTTTTAGATCGTTTGGAGTTTCGAAAGCAACTGGTGATACTCATTTATATTAGTACTGTTTACCTCGTTAGCCGAAACAACCTAACGCATTTGACAAGCGTTGCTTTTTCAGTTAAGTTAAGGAATTCGAAGACCAAAAGTTAGTTATTTTTTTTTTTTTCTAAGAAAAATAAAATAGTCACCACTGTAACTTCAAAATGATAAAAATGTCAACCCAAATAACGTGAATTTACAAAAAGAGAAGACGCCAAAATCGAGGCAATTGACTAATTAACAACGCCATCGTGTCTTGCAACGGTTATTACGGTATACGAATAACAAGAAAAAAATTAGAACACGGTGCTGTTAATGAAATCGCAGCTACAGGTTATAACGACAGTTCGAGTATTCAATTTAAGTCAACGACAATCACCAAACAGTACAAATTTAAACGTTCACGATTTGGTTTTCTTTTTTATTTTTATTTTTTTTTTTTGACTCTATTCAATCGCTACAAGAAACTTCTTCGCTACACACACACAGACACGATTGACGAATTGATCGAATGCGTTAAATACGACGTATTTAATAAATTAGAGAGAGAATAACTCTCGACAACGTTTTCATAACGTTACGAACGTGTATGGAATCAATTAGGTTGGACAGGAGACAGGGAAAAATTCCTATAAAATTTGTCATAGAAATAAGGTAAAACTTCGCCGTGAGGATCGATTAGCTGAAAAGATATAATGAAAAAAAAAAAAATATATATATATATATATATATATTCTGAAGAAGCGTTCAACAAGGTTAAAATTTCGATTTAACTGAATTCAAATCGCACTAAATTTATTCGTATTTAGTTATACAGGGTGTTTCAGCTAAAGGAGGCCGTCTATAACTATTATATATACTTAACTATTATACATATATATTAACTATTTATTATATATATATATATATACTTAGCTATTATATATATATATATATATATATATATATATATATATAAACTGTATATATATGTAGATATGTATATAAACTATTCATAACATACCTCTTTTTAAACCATTCAAAGTATGAAAAAAACAAAGAAAATATTTCGGCGGCCTCCTTTAGCTGAAACACCCTGTATATTGTGACAAGGAAACGAGTTTAATATTTTTCTTTTTTTTTTTTTTCTTTTATATATTCAATTTCAGTTTCATTAGATTTTTTTCTTCGCGGATGTGTATTGCCATATTTTCGGACACACACACGAACACACGAAAGAAAAAAAGAAAGAAACATTAAAACGTAAACCGTATCCTTCGGACATCGGGGAGCAATAAATAACTTCGAGATGCAATTGGGCATTTAGATTTAGGCGAGGAAGGCCTTTAAAAAAATTCCCGTAAAATCTTATTCGCGTTCGTTCGGCGAGAACACAATTGGCGCTCGTCGAACGGACAAAAAGGTGGGAATAAAATTGCTTCGTCGTCGCGAATGCGTTTGATTCCTTCTCTCCTACCCGCCCCCTGCCCCCCTTTTAAGGAAAAAGTACGGATCGCGAAGAAAACGCATCGGCCGCGAAAACGGAAACGAAAGAAATCCCATCCGGCCGAGTAGTATTTTTTTTTTTTTCGTTAAACTCGACTTCCCACGGTTTCCTACCATTAAACACACACTTTCAGTCAGTATCGCCGAACGGTATTTTTATTTATCCTTTGCCTCTTTTTTTTCTCTCTCTTCTTCTCCTTCTTACATTTCTTTCTTTTCTTTCTCTCTCTCTCTCTTTTTTTTTTTTTTTTTTTTAGATCGTGGCGAAACATGGCTGCTTTACGAGGCATCGAAGTAACTGCTGCCGTTCCCTCCTAGTAGTTCGCGTACGATGATTTCAACGAGGAGGAGCAGCAACAAGAAAAAAAAAGAAAAAGAAGCAAAAAAAAAAAAAAAGAAGAAAAGGAAAAGAAAGAAAGAAAGAAAGAAATAGTCTGGTCGGCACGCGTCTTGTAATCCAACAGATTCTGGACATTCAATTCAACGTTGTTACGCCTCCTCCACCTCCTCCTCCTTCCCCTCCGTGGTATAACAGACGTCGATAAAATACACACTATACTCGCGATCTCTCGTCGAGGGGATCGCGATCGTACGTACAATGTTATCATTCGGCCATCGAGCCTGCAATTTCGATCCGCACTCGGCAAAACGACGGGACGGACAAAGAAATTTACCGTCTAACAAATCGACGTCATTTCCTTCATACACGCATACATACGCGTACTTGGTTTACGCGTATGAATGAATACACGTAGAAAACGTACGCCAGAAAATTTACTTACAGCAATCGTATACGTACGTGTGTATGTGTGTATATATCTGTGCGTTCGTATACACGCACACGGATATGTACGTACGTTTACGCGAATGTGTGTGTGTGCATATATATATATATATATATATATATATATATATATATAAAAGGAAATAATAAAAGACCTGGTCCGTCGGATCGCGCAAACGAGCTGTAACCGAAAATTCACTTTGTTAGATATCCGCGCAAACGAGCTGTGACTGCCGCCAAGATTTTTATCCCCGTCGGGACATCGTCGAGAAAGAGAGAGAGAGAGAGTACTCCCTCTCTATCTCTATCTCTCTATCTCTCTATCTATCTATCTATCTATCTCTCTCTCTCTCTCTCTCATTTAATACACCTGTAGATTCTTCAAATGGATAAAACCCAAGAAAAGGCGATAGTTCCGAGCCCGTCTCTCTGTAGGATTGTGAAACGTTACACGGTGGAACGTGACGCAACGATCTTTTCCTATCTATCTTTAAGTAAATACGTATATGTACGTAAGTAGTTAGATACTTAGGTGCATATATGTATCTATTTATTTATTTATGTATGTATGTATATATGTATGTATGTATGCATTATACGTGTTCATAAACGTTATCGTTGAATTATACGGTATGCCCTTACCTTATAACCAATTAATTATACTCCATGACCACACCTTTCTAACCGCTGAGAAATTAAAGGATATATATATTTGTATGTATGTATGTATGTTTGGTATGGTTATGTGTGTGTATGTGTGTGTGTGTGTGTGTGTGCATGTGTGGATATATAAAAACGTAACTTTCGGTATCAACGACCTTACTTAAGGATATTACTTATTTTTCTATTTATCTAGCCATACCTCCTCCTTGTTGTTAATCTCATAAGATTTCTGCCGATTAAATATATTAGATGGGTTGATTCTTCTATGGATAAGCGTTATAACGAACCGTGTTTCCTGCTTGTATTACCAGCATAAAGATTTGTTAGCAATGCCATTATCGAGGTGCCTGCTGTATAAAGAGGATTTTATACGATGATTGAACGAGTTTTTATGTTAATAAGAATTTTGATTAGGGATCTTAACGCGATCGTTGCATTGTTCGCGATAATGGGGGATTACTTCGGTCGTTAACAAATTTTTAATCCCTTTTCTTTTTTTTCTTTTTCATTAAAAAAAAATTTTTTTTTCTTCTTCTTTGCAGAGAATCTGCAAAAACAAAAGACCGTAAATTTTTGGTGTTACAGTCCAACGACAACCATCGGAGTCGTTAACCCCATTTGCCTTAAGATTATTTTCCAAGAAACGCGAATACGTGTAGGGATAATTCAATTCAACGACTCTGTACGCAGAATTATCATCGAAATAGAACTAAAATATTTCAGATTTTTTTATCGAATATATTTACATATGAATGTAGAAACTGTTTCACTTGTTATAGAACGGATTAATGAAGTAATTATAACGACGAATAAAAAATTGATAAATATCCTCTTTAAAGGTGACAATGAAATTAAGAAAAAGAAAAGATTAATAAAAAACCAAATTTCTTGATATAATGGAAATTATTACGAACGAAATTAACGAACTATTCGTAATTCTTTTTTAATATCGCTCATTCTTTATTCGTTTTAGAATAATTACCCGTAACTAATATTCTTGAAGTGCGTGATAGTTCTCGAAAATCATTCAGGTAAATGTAACGCCACCTTACATCGCTTACATTGCCAAATGGTCTCGCTTCGTGTATTGTGTTTGGCGCATACGTGAAACCTTTTCGAAGGGTTCTGTTTTTTATTAGTTGATTTCTTTGAAAAAACGCTTGGAACCGTTATTTACGATCCAGACGATCGTAGGATACAAAAGAAGGCAAGAGGATGCGTGCAAATATCATAATAATTTTCTCTTTCTACAGGTTAGAAGAAATTGATATGGGTTTTTAAACATTTAAATATGCGACAGGTGTCGAACCCGTCAAAGTCGAGTTTGGCATAGAAAATGTATATGCGAGCGAGAGTCGTCATTTTCACTTAAGGAGTTAAGAAAAGTTTCATAAAATCATGGGGTACAAGTATATTTTCAAATTACGGATAACGAAACACTCCGATTTCCGATTAAGAATAGTAATTACAGTTTAAGGTTATTTAATTTTTCTCATAGAACACCCTGTATTGTTTTAATTAATTCGATGTTATAGTCGATTATCTTTAAAAAAATAATTATCAAAGGAGTACAGAGACCTTAAGGTTGTTTACATTACTCGTTTGATAATTTTTCTTTTTTTTCAAAAAAAAAGATAATCGATTAACGTATTTAATTAATTAAAATAAAAATCATGATATACTGTACGAAGAATTAAAAAGCATTGAAATTTCGGTTCGAACCGGAAATCGAGTATTTTATTTCCTACCCTTAAAATATTCGACGCATAAAAGCGAAAAGCTTTTCTTAATATATATATATATATATATATATATATATATATATATATATATATGTATATTTTTTTTTTCTAATGCTCTTAATAAACGAGATATTCATTGGCTTATAATCATCCTGTATAGATACATATGTATATCAAAACGTATCAGTATGTATATATGCATACGTACATGCGTAAGAGTGAACCAAAAGTTCTTAGATTATTTCAAAAATCGATTTCCTTTTTTTCCCCCGGAATAATTACAAAATAATCTTTTATTCGGATCATGAAAGTATTCTACTCCGATACTATTCTCTAAACCAACCGGACGCGAGATTCGATCATTTTCACTTCTTTAAGATGAGGGGTGGGGGTGGAGGGAGCAGGGTTAACAAATTTTCAATCGTATAACATCAGTCCGAGACGTCGACGAAATTGTTTTAGGTCGAAGTCGATGAAAAAACGTTTCAACCGAGTAATTACGAAACGAACGTATAAAGTGACCTATAGAACTATTAAGTGATGTGCGTGTGTGTAATGTAAATCAATGAGAATGTCTCTTTAGGGTCGTCGTTCTCATGGTATGTATGCTTTTAAACTATTACCATTTCGCAGGTGGCGACTTCGTCGAGCCGCAACGATACACAACAAGACATTGCCATCAGCCACAATGTTCATTACTATCTTTTCAACGTAAAAACACTTAACCTCGTTTCGATCATTAACAACGCTTAACGATTTCGTTTAATCTTCCCTTTCGTGCTTTTTCCTTCTTCTCTCTCTCTCTCTCTCTCTCTCTCTCTCTCTCTCTCTTTCCGTTAGAAGCGAAAATCCGTGAGAGTATAGTCGTTCGGAGTGGTTACACCGAGTACCTTACACGCTTTCACCCGAGAATTTAGAATTTAGAATTTAGAATTTATCCGTCTAATTGACTAATTGTGTATACCCGGTTTCAAAACCCGACATTCAAAAACCTCCCATCCATGGTCACTGATTTTCCGTACTTCCTGTGTCCCTGCAGGAAAACGTTAATGCAAATGGAAAAGAACCGATGTATGCACGCACGGCGTACGTGCCACGTGACTAACGCAAAACGATTTTTCTAACGATTCAACTAACGGTCGAACGTATCTCTAAGAACGGACGCCAACGGACGATTAAGCCGTTGAATCATATTGACGTATCATCGACGGTAATTTTTCTTTCTTCTTCACGAGACAGTGAGTGAAATAAATCGAAGAATTCATTCGTTTTTGCTCGATCCTATTCGCTCGATTGTTGTTTATTTTAACGAAAGAAATCTTTACCGTTCAATCTCGTTGCGTATCGTTAAGTTAGTCAATCGTTGATCTCTAAGGATTGGAACATCGTCCACGAAAATTCGTTTGAATTTTTCTTTTTTCGCGAAAGATCGAGAATTATTAAAATCTCGTCACTGTTTAGTAAATCGACATTAACGATATTTTTGAATCTGGGGGAGGGGGAGAAATAAAAATATTAGGTAATTTTTGAAAGAAAGGAAAAGTGTGGATTTTTTTTTTTTCTTTTTTTTTTAATTTAGACCCTTAAACTTGTCGAGACAATATTAACGATTAAAGTTTAATAAGAAAGAAAAAAATTATTTTATAAGACGGTGCTGGAATTTTAATAATCATGTGTTTCCAGGAAGTTCAACATCACAATATATATATATATATATATATATATATATATATATATATATATATATATATATATATATATATATATGTAAGAAAATTGAGTAAGATAGAAAACAAATTTTTTTATAGAAATAAAACATCGAGCAACAACGTGGTATTATTAGTTTTCTAATTTGTTTCATTTCATTTGAGCAAACAAAAATATTCGTTGTTCCAATTTAAACACGTTATTAAGAAGTATTTCGCGAATTAGTTTTGTTTTTCGAATTAAAATATCGAAGAAAAAATATTTTCAATGTTAAAATAATATTGTAATATACAATTACAAATAATATGCAATAACAATTGTTTGTTAACAGATCATACTCAGGAAATGCGATTATGTTTTCTCTTTTTCAGTAAAAATATCCAAAAACTTGAAAGAACTATAATCTATGAATAACTCATTTTCGTGGATCAATGCGAATTAATGGTAACGCGTTGAGAAAGTTTTTGAAAATATTTAGAATAAAATTAAACCTCGATTTAGAATATTTGACCTGTATTGACAGTAAGTTTATTTTCACTTTTTTAGAAAGAAAAAAAATATTCAAAACCTAGAAAGAACCATAACCTACAAATAACTCATTTTCGTGGCTCAACGCGAATCGATGGTAACGCGTTAAGAAAGTTTCGAAAATATTCAGAATAAAATTAAACCTTGATTTAGAATATCTAATCTGTATTAACAGTAATTCTGTTTCCACATCTAAAAAAAAAAAAAACGAAAAGTATCCCAAACCTCGAAAGAACCATAACCTACAAATAATTCATTTTCGTGGTTCAACGCGAATCAATGATAACGCGTTGAGAAAGTTTTTCAAAGTACTTCGAATAAAATTAAACCTCGATTCGGGATACGTGAGGTGTATTATTATTAACGTTAATTTTGTTCCCACATTTCTAGAAAAAAAAAAAAGAAAAAAAGAAAAAGAAAAAATACAACCTACAAATAACTCATTACCCAGGATCGACGAGTGTTAACGTTAACGCGTCGAGAGAGTTCTCGAAAATTCTATCGAATGAAATGAAACCTCGATTTGATAATGACTAATCCATAACCGATAGCTAGTTTAACATGACTCGAGTGACGCGAATCGTTCGCACGCGTCGCGTTAAACGTTCCCGATGTGGATCTTTTGGCAGAAAGCCGAAACTCTTACACAAAGAGAGTGGTCGACTGCGGATGGTCGATGGATCCCCTCCCCCATCATCTCGTGGTTTGGTTGATCACGATCACGCTTACCTGGTCGCATGCATACGTGGACCGCGTAAAACCACCTACGCGATACATCCCAAAACCTCCCGAGCCTCCACCTCCTCCTCCTCCTCCTCCTCCTCCTCCCACCTCCCACCACCACCTCTCTTTAACCCTAGTCTAGAGAACAGACCCTGCACAAGAGTTTAAACGATTAACGCGAGTGGTTTCCCGCGAATAATCGATGTCCTCGTTGTCCTCGGCCGTACGGCAAAGTTCTCGGTCGTTCCGATCCGGCACGGTATTTCACGGAGGATTACATGGCTTACGCTTTCGTTCGATCAGAGAAGATCCTTCCCAAGCGATAGCAACGATCGCTCCTCTCTCATCGTCCGATACTCCGCCCCCCCCCTCCTACCTTTGATCGTTCTTTCTCTTTCTTTTTTGTCTCTTTTTTCTTTTTTCTTTTTTTTCCTCTTTCGTTTCTCTCTCGTCGTTCTCTCTCTCTTTTCTCTTCTTTTTTTCTTATTCTATTCATTTTTTTTCTCGTTCTCTCTGTTTGCTCCCTTACGATACCCGATATTTCAACTTCGCCTTCGATTTCGATCGAAACTTCAGCGATACCGTTCACGTCGATATCATTGAATTAATTAAATCGAATTAAGTCTGTATCTCTTAACGCTCGCGTGTGGACGTGTCGCGATTAAAGTAGGACTGTTTTTATAGATTTTCAATCAAAAGAAAAGAAAAAAAGAGCGAAGAAAATCGATGAAAACAGTCTAACGTTAATCGTGTCATATCCAGAATAAAATTGGTTTTGCAAATGTGTGAATCTTTCGTGTATTTTATTTTTTTTTTCTTGTTCTCTCTGTTTGCTCCCCATTACGATACACGATATTTCAACTTCGCCTTCGATTTCGAGCGAAACTTCGACGATATCGTTCACGTCGATATCATTGAATTAATTAAATCGAATTTAATCAAACAAGACTCTATTTCTTAACGCTCGCGCGTGGACGTGACGCGATTGACGTTAAACTATTTTCGTTATTTGGTACATCGATATTTTAATTTTATCGATGAATTCAATCGAAAGGGAAACAAAAAAAGAGTGAAAAAAATCTATAATAACGTTACATTAAAACGCAGATAAAATGGCGCATACTCAATTGTTATAATTCCTTAACGACGTCGATATTAAGTCGATCTTTGGGTTCGATCGAGAGTCAATGGCGTTACTACGCCAAAGTAGTTTCTTTATTAAATATGCATGCATTTAAACGCGTGTAATACGGCAAATAATCGATTATTATCGTTCCTTATAGCGTGGACATTAAGTCTATCCTTGAGGTTGATCGAAAGTCAATGACGTTCTTGCACGAAAGTGTTGTCTCTTTAAATACGCATACTTTATTTATTTATTTTTTTTTTTTTTTTTTAACGAGCGCAACGCGTTATAAACTCGAATTTTATGTCACTCTCGAGGACTCGGTTAAAATGTGCTTCAATCGATCTTCGAGTTCGATCGTACCTCAATGACGACCCTACGTCATAGTATGTTTCTTTAAAAGTATGCAAACTTTCATACGTGTGTAACATGGTGAATGTTCGATTAACATCGTTCCATACAAAGTCGATATTAAGTAGATCATCGAGGTCGATCAGAATTCGTTGACGTTCTTACATCAATGTTGTTCCTTTTAAGAAATTTTTTTTTTTTACATTATTACGATTTTAACGAAACGGATGCACGATTTAATGTCACTTTTCAAGGTAGCCAATGTCGGATTTATTTGACCTTTGAATTTGGTCGTAAGTCGAGGACGATATTATTACCTACTACTATGTCGTTTAAATATTCATACCTTTTAACATTCGCAATGCGACAAGTAGGATTGTTCGTCATTTTCGAGCAACGTCAATGTATTTGACATTATCATTGAGTTCTATCGAGAGAGGATGCTTAAATACATAATCAATAACAACAACAACAATGGCGTTTTGTATGCCTGAGGAAGGTGTAATAAATTATACACATTTATATATCTTAGTTTAGTGTATTTCAATACGATTACCAGCACGAATATGGTTGACTCGATTTTTGAATTAGATTGATAGATGAATTGGATTGATAACCCCCGAACCAAAGTAATTTGTATAAACCTGAACCTTCTAAAACTTTCTAATTCGCGCAATAACGTTGAAAAAAAATTCTATTATCTTCATTACCGATAACAACAACACGATTGAGTCGATTCGTTCGATCATTATTTTTGAAAACACCTTTTAATCGATATTTCAAACAAACGATCAATATTTATAACAAACAAATATCGAGTAACACGAATGAATAGTTATGCGAAGTGATTAATAAAAAAAAAATGTTAGTGTTTTCAATTAAAATACTTGACAACGTGTGTTTATACAATCGATGCGGACGCAACTCCGGCGCACGATTATTTACATCGATCACTCGTATTACGTATATCGACACATTATTACGAATAACTCGATCAAAATATTCCTAATCTCGTAACGATCCATTCGCATCTTACGAAGTATCGTGGATAATACGAAAAGAAAAAAAAAATTCATACGATCGAAACAACATACTCCAATCCGTATGAACCCATTTTAATACGTCCTAATTCGTACTCAATATATCAATAATAACATTTATTATTAATAATAATCGACGTGCGACGTATAAAAATTACGTGGGAGGAGATATATGATACGTATGAGTTCGAATATTATATCGAAATAATTATGATAAGGATTAAATAACGAAAGGAATGAATCGGTAACAATGATCGATGTAAAATATCAAAAATAATCATCTCGAGGAGTCTATAAGGAGGAAGAAGGTCGATATATCCGAACGAGTTACTCTAAAGAAAAAGAAAAATAAGGAGAGAGAAAGAGAAAGAGAAAGAGAAAGAGAAAGAGAAAGAGAAAGAGAGAGAAGAGAGGGTAGAGGTAGAAGGGGGTGGGAGGGAGGGATAGAGAGGAAGGCACGGAAGTTCTCCTATGCTAACGGGAAATGCCGGAAGGGGTAAAACGGTAAGCCGCTTTGCGAACGACGAGCGGAATTGCCGAAGCGCGTAGGAACGTAGGACGAGAGAGCGAGAGAGAGAGGGGGGGAGGGAGGGAAGTGAGTAGGCGATTAGGTAAACCCAGGATTAGTTGGGGCGCCGTTGGGTACTCCCCCTTTCGTACGGGAGTATAGGTAGATCGGACCATCCCCATCCTCCTCCTATTCCTCCTCCTATTCCTCCTCCTCCTCCTCCTCCTCCGCTTCATCCACTCGCTCGAACTCCATCCACCTCATACTAGGCACCCTCTCTGCTGCTCTGTGTCGGTTAGGAGAGAGAGAGAGAGAGAGAGAGAGAGAGAGAGAGAGAGAGAGAGAGAGAGAGAGAGAGAGAGGGTTCGATTGCCCACCACTAATAATGCCGTTGCCTGATTTACATGATTGGATTGGCGTCTCGAAATTGAAACTGCCGCCTGGCTCCCGCGTACAACGTTCAAGTATCTACCGCTTGCGTCTTGTATCGGGATGCAAATGCTAGAAATTAGTAGTCTTGCTACAGATACTCGCTATTACGCTATATCGATGGTCTTTGGATAAGGGAGAGGAGATCGGGGGGTGGCGGGGGAGAGAGTAAGGGGATAACAATACGGTCGATACTATCGACGTTAAAAGCGAGAAATTCTTGTTCTCATTCGTAAAATAAAAGAAATTCTTATTCTCATTTGAAAACTATAAGAGATTCTTATTCTCATTTGAAAACTATAAGAGATTCTTATTCTCATTTGAAAACTATAAAAAAGTTCTTATTTTTATTCGAAAACTATAAGAAATCCTTATTCTTATTTTAAAACTATAAGAAATTCTTATTTCAATTCGAAAACGATAAGAAATTCTTATTCTTATTCGAAAACTATAAGAAATTCTTATTCTTATTCTTATTTGAAAACTATGAGAAATTCTCATTCTTGTTATTATTCGAAAACTATAAAAAATTCTTATTCTTATTTGAAAACTATAAGAAAGTTCTTATTCTTATTCGAAAACTATAAGAAATCCTTATTCTTATTTTAAAACTATAAGAAATTCTTATTTCAATTCGAAAACGAGAAGAAATTCTAATTCTTATTTGAAAACTATAAGAAATTCTTATTTTTATTTGAAAACTATAAAAAAGTTTTATTCTTATTCGAAAACTATAAGAAATTCTTATTCTTGTCTTTATTCGAATACTGTAAGAAATTCTTATTCTTATTCGAAAACTATAAAAAAGTTCTTATTCTTATTCGAAAACTATAAAAAATCCTTATTCTTATTTTAAAACTATAAGAAATTCTTATTTCAATTCGAAAACGATAAGAAATTCTTATTCTTATTTGAAAACTATAAGAAATTCTTATTTTTATTTGAAAAATATCAAATATTTTTATTCTTATTCGAAAACTATAAGAAATTCTTATTCTTATTCTTATTTGAAAACTATAAGAAATTCTCATTCTTATTATTATTCGGAAACTATAAGAAATTCTTAATCTTATCTTTATTCGAATACTGTAAGAAATTCTTATTCTTATTCTTATTTGTGAGATATTATCTATACGTTTATTACTTTCTATTGCTTTGATTGTTGGTGTTGTTATTGTCGTTACTGTTGTTATCTTTTTTTTTTAAATCGTAAGAAAAAATATGTATTTTAGTAAGTAACGTACAGAAGTTGATTATATAATAATAATAAATTATGGATTAGTTGAATATCTTCTTTGTTAGAGGCTGATAGAAAAATTTACAAAAAGAAAAGTAATAAAAAAGTTAATAAAAAAAGTTTCATAATTTTCATGATATAAAATGTTTCAATATTACTAAGATATTAAAATGTCTGACTAGTTAGACGGTTAATGGATCTTACATTTTTTTCCCTTTTTTTCAATCAATTAAATTCCTGTTTCAATCAATTATCTTAAAAGAAAAATTATTAAAAAATTATTGGCTTAAAGTTAATAATTAACGATATATTAACGTGCTATGTAGGCAGAAACAGAAATATTTTAACGTGGTATATTCGAACATATGGGAGACAATTTGGTAACTGTTACATCGTTAACAATGGCCCTGTTAGACGATCTATCTAAATAGCTAGATCTATCTCACCGTTGGATTTACTTTTCTTTTACGTGGGAATTTATCAGAAGATAAGGTATACCGAGTGAATCCTAAAAATTTAGAAGATAGTACAAGTGAAAATTGTAAACACCTCAAAATAATGTAACAATATCTCGAAATGTTAGAGAATATACGAGGTAATACGATTACAAGATGTCGATTGTTTGTACAAGAGAATGGTGGACACTTTTGAGAAGAAATGTCGAATCAAATAAGCTGTTCCTTTTTCTCTCTCTCTATCTTTTCGTTATTACAAATTACTTCGTAAATTTTTGTTTCCGATTAACATCCTTACAATCGATAGGGTGATAATTAAATCTTAATTGAAAAAAATTGTTTCGTACGTTTCATCGTTCTTCTTTTTCATGGTTTAATCTTAAGATTATTAAGATTATTTAAATTTGATCGTATAATTATCTAAGAGTATAATTTCTTTTGAAGATGTGATTATAGAAAATATGTGATCGATTAAAAAAAAAAAAAAAAAAAATACGAAGTGTCCTGTAAGAGAAACAAAAGATCGTTGAACTTTCGATTTAATCGGAACTCGGACGTTTCATTTCCCAGTTGTGAAATATTTCACACGAGGAGTCATAAAATTATTCATAAAAAATTATATATATTATATGAGAAGATTATGTTAATTATACGTGACACGTTCTGTATTTTTTACATGGTGAACATAAAAATTACGAATATTTACATAATACTATCTACTATTTACAATCGTTTATTAATTCATTGTAGGTTATTAGAAATTTTTGAAAACAATGGTTTACTTGAGAAGCAAAAAAAGAAAAAAGTTCATTGCAATGTCGATACTTCGATCGGACATGAAATTTATTTTTTAGAATATTTTTAATTTATAATCGTTTAAGAAAGTAGCAAAAAAGCATTAGGAAAAAGAAATAGAGAAGTAAAAAAAAAAAACAAAAAAAAATTCAAAAGACGACCAAAATTTCCTATATCTGTAGTCTTACAGTCTGAGAAAAAAAAAAGGAATTAACCGAAAAAAATCAATCGATTTTTAAAAATCACCTAAGAACTTTTCCCTACGTCCCTACGTCACGCGTGATGTTTTATTAACAGTTATTAAAAATTCCTATCTAATTTCAACGTCGAATTAACAGATCGATAAGAAGTACGACGAATAACGTCACGACGCAGAGAAAAAAGAAACAGCAAAGAAAAAGAATAAAAAATAATAAAAAAAAAAAAAAAACGAAAAGTAAAATAAAAGAAAAATGAAGCAGCAAAATCGTGCAAATTACAAAACCGAGGATCACGGCGTCTGATCGAACGCAGCATCGATCTTGGAAAAAATGAACGTAACTGTGAATCAATTTTATCCTCGATCACGTAGATATAAAGATCGATCGAATCGTATCGTCGTCAATACGAAGTTTGATAAATCATTTTCGCGATAATATCGTTCTAATTTTCGATCTATCGCGTACACGGCATGAAACTCCCCCTCCGTCCCTCCGCTCCCAGGCGTTAGTTGACCATCTCTACCAATCCAATCGCAATCTAAGCACGTTCGAACGCGATCGAGGAAGAACACTCGCGAACAAGAGATTCGATTCGATCCTGATTCGATTCATCGAACCGTACTACGAATTGGAGGTACAGTTCCGGGTCAGACGTAGAGAGCGCGCGTATCCGTCGTCTTGGCGTTGTCCTAATCCCTACTGTGTGTACCAATTACCTCGTCTACACTGACTGCAGTTCATGCAAATTGGATTTCGGTTACTCGAGACAACGGAGGAACAGAGGGACGGACAGAGATAGAGAGATAATGGAGACGGAGAGACAGAGAAACCGAGAGAGAGAGAGAGACAGACAAACCTACAGACAGACAGACAGACAGACAGAAAATTTTAGACATTTGAAATGGTTATAATCCTCGTAAGAAAAAAGATTATTTATCCTTTGACCATCGAACCGAATAACCTCCGTTTCCTAAATAAAGAAAATCACCATAAAATCGTTTTTCTAAAAAGATCCTGAAATTCTAACGACAGCATCGTAGTACGGTTTATCCGCGACAGGTTCGTCACCGAAATGACCACCGACTATGACAATGAATCGATTCATGTTTAACCGCGATCGTTTTTCAACCCTCGTAACCACGAGTAGGTTAGGTTAAAACTACCCGCGGAGAGAACCTTGCGGTGTTTAAAATTTGAAAGGGTCTTTTTTTTCTTCTTGTTTTTTTTTTTTTTTTTTGGTAACAGAGTAACGCGAATCGAAGAACAAGCGTGTTGTTTCAATGCGACGGCGAAGTGTATGTTTTTTTTTATTAGTTTTTTTTTATTAAAAAGTGTGTTTTTTTTATTCGTGTGTCTTTTTTATTTGTGTATGAAAAAATTCGTTTACCCCGTTCGATTTGATCGTACACACGCCATTTGATTTGCGGTCGCGTTAACCTCAAAATGAAAATACCGCGAGCTTTCGAATTTTTTGATAATTTTAGAAACACAAGATAATTAGAAGACACAAAAATTTATTGAAGTTCCCGTATCGTTTCGTAAAGTAGGATCGTCGATCGACCGTCAGCTCATTTTTTTTCCTTTTGTTTTGATTCTTTTTATTTAAAATTTTTTTTTCAAGAGTTCTTTTCAAGAATTCACTCTTTTCAAGAGCTTTTTTCTGTTCGAGAGTCGGAAAATTTTCGATCGACAAAGTTGGCACCGTTCGTTTCTCTTCGATATTACCTGAATTTTTTTCCTCGCTTGTAACAAATTCCAAAATTCGATCCTACGTCCTTTGACAACAACGTCATTTCACGTGACATCAAAGGAATTTCCTAACGATAATAATTTTATACTTTTACAGAATTCTAAATTAGGATGCAACCCGTGAAACCCGAAGTTTTTGTTCACCGACCAACGCGTTTTTATTTTATGCGTTTTAATTTTGTGCCAATCGCACCAAATCTATGCGTCGCAAAATTGGACGGAAAGCATTTATTTTTTATTTGTATATATTTTTTTTTTTAAACACAAGCAATTAAAAAAAATGGTTAAGATCGTCGTTGACGTTACGACCAAGTATAAATCGACTTACGCGTAACACCAATTCGAAACATTTAAAAGATCTTCGAACGGAAATATCGGTTACGAATCGTCCGAGGATGACCTGACCTTGATGCGGATATTCGAAGACGAGAGCATCGGTCAAACGAAGGTAATCGAACCCTTGTTTTTTTTCTTTTTTGCGGGAGACTCAAGGTCACGTCGTATAACTCACGGTCATTCCCATCGAATAAGGAAAGCTGTTCGCTTTATTTAAATGCATTTTATACTTTCTTACGTTTCAAAATTCTACTTTAACGGGGAAGAGGAGAGAGAGAAAGAGAGAGAAAGAGAGAGAGAGAGAGAGAGAGAGAGAGAGAGACAACGAACGTCGTCCCGGTCTAATCGTGACACGCATGAAATCTAAAAATATGTTAAACGATGGACCACCGTCGATGGGAGGTAAGAAAAGCCGTGGGATGAGAATGGTAAGACGTTTCGTAGAAACTCATTCTCATGGTGGAGCGGGGATGGGATGGGTTGGTGGAGGGGAGAAGGGATTCGAGCGTACTAACGCTTTAACGATTGACAAAGTCGAGAGTTGGAAAAGAGGCGAATGGATAATGAAGGATGCGAGTCGGCGAAGACGACGACGATGATGATGATGATAATAATAATAATAATAATCGGCATTCACATTGGGTAAGGGACCTTTTTCGGAAGTAACCGTACGACTTGGGAGGGCAAACGAAAAGAAAGAAATCGGTGAGACTAAAGGTAACTTTATTTTAAGATATATATATACATATATATATATATATATATCTTATGTATGTATGTATATATATATGTGTGTGTATGTGTGTGTGTGTGTATATATATATATATATATATACGTACATGTCTTTCTCTCTCTCTCTCTCTCTCTCTCTCTCTCTCTCTCTCTCTCTCTCTCTCTCTCTCTCTCTCTCTCTCTCTCTCTCTCTTTCTCTTTGGTACTTTTAACGAACAACGACAGAGTCATTAATAAGATCGGCGTCGTGGAGTGCGCGTGCTTGGAGTGAATCACAGGTTTGAGATAATATTAATTCTAATTCAATACACGCAGCAAGTTTTCTCTCGGCGGTTGCCAGAGATGACGATAGTCGACGTGGACGATGACAACAACGACGATACGTGGATGACGCGTAATCAAAGCCATCGCGCACGTCGCTTTCCCTTTTCTTCTTTTTCATTTTCTTCTATCTTCCTTTTACCTTCTCGTTCCTCTCCCTCTCTTCTACCGGCGTTTACTTCTTTCCCTCTTACCAACCTCCTCCATCTCGTCGTTGTAGTCGTAGTCGTAGTCGTCGTCGTTTTCACGTCGCGATGAGAATACTATTTATTTACACGCTTAATGCAAGCCGACGACACAGCGGACGTGGGAGTCGCGTACGCATTCGGCGTCGTTTAAACGCAATTACCTCCTCGCGTTAACGCGTGCGTTAAATATCAATCCGTTTGCTTTTTCTTTTTTTCTTTTTCTTTTTTTCTTTTTTTCCTTTTCTTTCTTTTTCTATGCACATCGTCGTATACAACGCGCGCGGCGTATCTATCCCGATGACGTAAAGAGGAAGAATAAGAAGAAGAGGAAGAAGAAAAAATAAACGAGAATTCAAAAGTTTACTTCGACCGAACTGTAAGCGCGGAATGAAACAACGACGAGACTTCGGGAATGACTTCGGAAGATTAAAGAAATTTCTAATGGCCTTTTGTGTATAGTTCGAATTCGATGAAACTTGGAATACATTTCGGATCATTTTGGATGATCGTGATTCTCAGACCGTAAAAGATTTCTGTTTTTGTATTTTTTGTTCTGTTTTGTTTCGTTTTTCGGAAACGTACAATTACGGTGTAATTGGTCCGATGAAGGAAGGTTCGACACTTTCGTGGAAATTTATTGACTATTTGGATACGTCGAATTTCGATGAAATTTGCGCGGTATAGGTCGATATAGTTTTTTTTTAATCGTAGGTATGGTTGTCAGTTAATTATCGTAAGAATATCGCGGATCTTGAGGAAAATATTAAACGAGCGTTAAATCGACAAAGTGGTCCCATTATATGTACCTGAACGGCGCTGAGTTGGTTGAACCCTGTATATATGATTTATTCCTTTTCATATCGAGATTTTTTTCAAAAACTCGACAATATTTTGACCCACGAAGCCCATCGGAAACTAATTAAACTATCTATCGTCAATCATTGATCTTGTCATTGAAACATATATATATATATATATATATATATATATTTATTTATTTATTTATTTATATAATATATATACACAGGGTGTTTCAGCTAAAGGAGGCCGCCAATGTAAAAAAAATCCATGCTTATAGGGTAAAAAAATACCTTTTGATGACCTTAAAAAAAATTCATAAAAAATGACCTAACAAAAAAATTTTTTTTCTCATAACATACCTCTTTTCAAACGATTCAAAGTATGCCATAAAAGTTTGTCGTATCATAAAAAAAAGCAAATGAAAATTTTTAGACGGCCTTCTTTGGCTGACACACCCCGTACAATGATCCAACATTTTGAGTAACAACGCTTATCGTTGATCCACCGGCAATGTTCCAATTTAATTGTAACGAATAAATTATTTTCCGTATGCAATTCCGCACTGATCATCATCCGAAATTTCGACATTAATTGGACGGAGTCGATCATCGACGATCATTCCGTCGAAGGAAACCATATTAAATCACTTTATCCCCCTCTCCAGTCCATCCACGTGCAAACATCATATAATATTTATCAAAAAAAGAAGAAGAAAAAGAAGAAAATAAATGAACAAAATGAATGAATAAGATAAACGGAATCAGTTTATCGATTTTTGATGTTAATTATTAAACGAAACCAAATTACACCATTTTATCTCCCTCTCCCATCCATTCACGTGCAAACATCATATAATATTTATCAAAAAAAAAAGAAGAAGAAAAAGAAGAAAATTAATGAACAAAATGAATGAATAAGATAAACGGAATCAGTTTATCGATTCTTGATGTTAATTATTAAACGAAACCAAATTACACCATTTTATCTCCTCTCCAGTCTATCTACGTGCAAATATCATATAGTATTCATTAAAAAAAAAGAAGAAAAATAAGAAGAAGAAGAAAAAGAAGAAAATGAATGAACAAAATGAATGAATAAGATAAACGGAATCAGTTCATCGATTCTTGATGTAGATTATTAATCGAAACCATATTACACCACTTTATCCCCTCTCCCGTTCATCCACGTGCAAATATCATATAGTATTCATCAAAAAAAAAAGAAGAAAAAGAAAATGAATGAATAAGATAAACGGAATCAGCTCATCGATTCTTGATGTTAATTATTAATGAAACCATATTATACCACTTTATCCCCTTCTCTCATTCATCCACGTGTAAACATCATATAGTACTTATCAAAAAAAAAAAAAAAGAAGAAAATGAATGAACAAAATGAATGAATATAATAAACGGAATCAGTTCATCGATTCTCGATGTTAATTTTTCATCGAAACTATATTACACCACATTATCCCCTCTCTCGTTCATCCACGTGCAAACATCATATAGTATTTATCAAAAAAAAAAAAAAAAAGAAGAAGTTAAAGACGAAGAAGAAGAAAATGAATGAACAAAATTAATGAATAAGATAAACGAAATGAGTTCATCTATTCTTGATGTTAATTATTAATCGAACACGACGTAGAATCGAACGTGCATCGAAAGCAAGTCGGGTCGCGTGCGAGGATAGCTTGAACGTTAAACGAGATATAGAGAGAGAGAGAGAGAGAGAGAGAGAGAGAGAGAGAGAGAGAGAGAGAGAGAGAGGATGAGGGGAATGGAGAAGAGTAGAGTAGAGTAGAGGATAGGAGAGGAGAGGAGAGGAGAGGAAGTTAGGTGAGGTGTGGGTGGAGCTGTTTGCAACACCGCGGGCACCGGGAAGGAGGGGTCAGGGAGGCAGAGATTTTTGCGGGCGGCTCGAGGCCGACGTTGGGCAGCTGGCGTGCGGTCAGCCGCTATGCCCGCAGCGTTGCGTCGGTCGTGCATCACCGGCCACCGTATTAACCCCAAGCCTCTCGACGTACTCCGCCGGCGTGTACCGCAAGCCCGCAGACTCCATGGGTGCTTCTCTACGGCCTACACCTACCCCTACCCCTAACCTCCTCTCTACCATCACCTTCTTCCTCGTTACCTATCGACCATAACTCGATCTCCAATTCTCATCGTACCTTACGCAATTCAACGATTTTATCGCAACGTTCTCCATTCGATCGATCAATCGATCGATCGTCACGCGTGTATTCATTATGATTAGATAACTAAACGCTTGAGAAACTTAAAGTAATTTCGGTCGACGCTAGAACCATCGAACCAATCGAAATGATTGGTTTTTGATATTTCGTTTATATGATTTCTACTTCGTGTTATCATTTTTTTCTTCTCTCTCGAAATGACGCAATGACGTTTGTAGGATCAAGGAAAGGTCGTACAAAAATGAATTTTATTTTTAAATGACTTATAGAGAATTCTTACGCGGTAATTTTTCGTCCTATCTACTTCTATCGAAACCAGTCAAAATGACTGGGATAAAAAAAAAAAAAGAACGTAAAAACCGGAATATTCTTTTATCAATTAATTTATTACTATCTTATAGGAAGTATTTAAGGTTATGGAATTACAACTATTTAAATGACAACTATAAAAAATACAATATAATTATGATAATAATAACATCTATAAATAACATAATAATACTGACAAGTATAATTGGTACTTTTCAAAGTTGGGAAGAAAGCGTTACTATCTGTTTCCCGAAATCGACACCATTGATTAGATATTTAGATGAATGCTTTGGCCTCTTTGTTACAATATTTTCTCTTATGTCACAATTTATCTGGCGATAAAACATAAAGAATCATAGCCGTAAATAACATAACAATATTAATCGATGCCGTTTCACGAGATCGTTCTGTGTACCACAGTCGTTGAAAGAGGATCTAATTTTTTTTTTTTTTGTAACATAACGATATTTTACAAATCCAAAAAATTGCATAACGTATAAAGACCTCGGAACTTTTGCTGTAACTAAACAATATTTCAATGGAATATTCTGATATCGAGGATGAAGATAGTGAATTGGAAGAAAATGAAATACTTTATAGTGAGAATAGTGAGAATAATGAGATTGTAGACCATGAACAAGGTTTAGGACTCCTCGGACAGTGAATTAGAAAGTATTATTATAGATGTTATTATCATAATTATATTGTATTTTTTGGTATTGAATAGATGTAATTCCATAACCTTAAATACTTTTTATAAGATAATAATAATTTGATAAATAAAAAAAAAAATATTCTCTTTTTACGTTTTTTTTTAAAGACCAGTCATTTTGACTGGTTTTGGTAGAAGTAGGTAGGTTCTTTTTTTCGATAGTTCCAGTGTTAAATATCCAAATACCTTGTTAAAATTTTATCTCGTGGTGTGATCGGGCTTGCGTAATGATACAACAAATCGTCCTTTTTATTAATTTTCAAAAATAATCGAGTTAAGTTTTCCTTTGGATCCTAACGCGTGAACATCTAATAAACTCTCTCTCCAACTAATCGCGAAAACGTATAACTTATTAATTTCGATAATTTTTCAATTGTTAAAACGATCTCTTTCATGTCTGCGAGGTACGAGAAGCTATTATTTAAACAATACTACGTTCGTTTGATCGTTCAAAAAAAAAAAAACAACTCACGTTATTATCGTCGTCGAACGTCTATCCGTTATACTACGATATTATCTGTTATACTTCGTCGAATCTCTCGTAGAACGAACGAGACAAACGTTTCGATTGGCAGATGTCATTGACTTGGATGTAGAAGGGCGTGCCACTCGTGTTCGTTTTGATCGAAGACGTTTCTTGGAGGATTTGATTGCTTTGAAATATTCTGGGTGGATTTTTGGTCGATCGAAGTGTCTCTTTCTCTCTCTCTCTCTCACTCTCTCGTACGTGACAAATTTCTTTTAACACGTTGACTGCCAACTACGAGATAAATCTTACATAGTTCGTTTACTTGCTACATTTGTGCAGCTACGATGAAATTCGTAGTATGTCGGTGCAAATATAAATAGATGGACTCAGTAAAGAGAACAAAAAAATCAACCGTTGTTTCACGTAAACAGAAAATTTATTAATAAGCGAACAGAAAGGTAATATGATTAAATTAAATTGGCTTTTTACAACCTGGAATCCTGAAAAGTATCGTAGCAGTCAACGCGTTAAACGTGATTACAGTTACTCGACCGTCATAGCGGATTAAGAATTATTTTTGAAGTATCTATACGTCCGGAACGGTCACGTTCCAAATCCATTATGTCGCTGAACGATCGAATGATTTCGTAGAGCGAGTCGAGGATTGATCAAAACATTCTGATTGGATCGAATTCAAGATCATATCGTACGTGCGAATTCGTCATCGAAGTGAAGATCAATTCGAAATATAATAATTAATCGGTTAGATTTAAGAAGATACTATTATAGGACACTTGTTGTCGACACCGGTATCGTTCGACATGAAGGAATTAATAATGATCTGAGATGATTACATATGAACGATCTATTAATTAATTTCACGAGGATTGTTCGAGTGTCTTACAATTGATCGATTAAAAGCACTGACAACATGCAAGTAACTGGATTCGAACCCTGACCCAGATTTCTGATCAAATTTTTTCGTACGCACGCAACGATCCAACAATGCGCATGTTGTCTTATCATTCGGCAAAAATTTCTTCGCGAAAGACGAACGAAAAGAAAAACAAAAACAAAGCAAGAAAAAAGAGATCTATACGAAGGAAAGTTAAGAGATCGTTTGCGTTGTACATCGTAACGCGCGAGTCGACTGATACAGGGTATCTCATTTTTCAACGACATGATGATCAATCGATCATATCGATCTTATCGATTTTATAAGCCAAAATTTTTCGGATTGAAGTCGTCAGATTTCCAGGGAAAAATTCGATATTCGTTCGAGTTATTTCATAATAGGGCACTGTTGTAGAGATATGAAGCCATATTATCTTTTTTTTTTTTTTAGTGGAAATCGATCTTTTTAAATCCAACGAAAGTCGTAAACAGTGTTGATTCAAATCCAACGAGAAACAAAAGTGTATAATCTTCTCGTCGAGTTATAGTGCCTTGAAGTTTAACAAATTATGCTATCGCAATAACGTTGTTCGTGACTGTTAAAGGGAAACCAAGCATCAAACGATAACAACTTCAAAAATGTACTACATTAAAATTAACAATTAAAAATTAAAAATAAAAATAAATACAAAAATAAAGAACGACAAAAAAGAAACTTGCTCGACGAATTCGTCGGTCGGCGGATGTTTATATGGAAAACTAATCGCGCTATGATCAAACGACAATTTGTTGAATTTCAAGGACGTTATAATAATTGATAGTGACGATGAACTGTGGAAAGAAAAATTTTAAGCAGTACTCATTGAATTCACATCAACGTTATCGACAAATTTTGTTCGATTAAAAATATTGATTTCCATTAAAAAAAAAAAAAAAAAGAAAAATTTCTACTATCTCCACATCCTTGACATCAGGCATCGATTATGAAATTATCCGCACAATACTTGTAAACATTTTACCTCTCTCCCCTCTCTCACCCAGCCATAGAAAATATAACGAATATATATAATATGATAATATACGAATATACAGGGTGTTTCAGATAAAGGAGGCCGCCTATAACATACGTAACATTATACTATTATATATATATATGTATATAAACTATATAAATATAAACTATTCATATTATAAATTATTCATAACATACATCTTTTTAAACCCTTCAAAGTATCATAAAAAAAAAACCAAAGAAAATATTTAGGCGGCCTCCTTTAGCTGAAACACCCTACGTAACGTTATAATCATTCGATAAGGATATATCGAATAACGATAAGTATCCGTAACGTTCGTTTATTAAAAAATCAATAAGAGATCATCGTAGATATCTACATAATCGCATATCATCATACAGGATGTCTCGTTTGTCCAATTGTCACGTGTGTTGCAGCCATCGTGTATAAAAACGTGACGTATCGAAAAGACAACGTCGAAGAAACGATTGGGGGATGGGGTAGGTGGTGCGGGGCGGGGGAGGGATAGGAGGGTTGGCCGGACGGTGCAGGATATGGTGTTTTACATGAATAAATCGGTAAATTGACGTACGAGAAAAGCCTCGGAGCAAATTTAATGTCCTCCTCCTCGTCGTCGTAGTCGTCGTCGTCGTCGTAGTCGTCGTCGTAGTCGAGTGAGAGCAATAATCCTGATAATGACAGGTTATGCGCGACGATACACGAACCACCGATGTCCGCGCGTTACTCGGAAATGTCGTATCGAGTTTATTATCGTACGACAAGGTTGACCGGGTATATGTATGTAACTGTGACCAGCTAATAGCCGCGATCGCGTGCGTTACGAAAACTTCGGCTTGGCCGGCCGACTACTCGGCTCCTGGGCGAGTCGTCGTCCGTCGACGATCATTTTCTCTCTCTTTCTCTCTCACTCTCTCTCTCTCACTCTCTCTCTCTCTCTCTCTCTCTCTCTTTATCTTTTTCTTTTTCTCTCCTTTTCTCTCACACTTATACCAGAAGGATGATGACAAGTAGGGTCGTGCCGATCGTACAATTATCTTACAAGATCGATAATTTCGCGGAGAACACGATTCCGCGACGGGTTTGAAATTTAAACGCATAAGAATTGAATATAATTCGATAAAAATCAAATGGAACAGGTACTTCGGTACCTATTTAATCGTATGTATATATGTATAATACTTGTGTACCCGTAATACTTAAGAATGTTTATCGGTCGAAAGAAAATTAGAAGAATTCAATGCCAATTTCTTTCAACACGTATGTGTATATATATAGGGTGTTAAAAGATAACCATTCAATATTTATACAGTGTGAAATGTACAAAACTGTTTAACGTAGAAAAAAAATGTTCATACCATTGAAACGAATGATTGATCTTTCGACCTGTGTTTACTAAGAGTTTTTTACTCTGTATAGCGTGTTCTATGTACTGTATAATTATTGAATGCTTTTTTTGAACACCCTGTGTATATATATGTATGTCCCTGTTATGTACATGAATATATTTTTATTCTATGCGTTCGAGAAGTTCGAATAAGTTCTCGTCGATAAATAAGACGTCGATAAATTGATCAATGCCAATTTCTTTTGACACACACACACACACACAAACACACATATATATATTATATGTAAGTCTCTATTATGTACTTACATGGATATTTGTTTTTTTATTGCATTTTTATTCGACAGGTTTGAATACGTTCTCAGAGTTGAAAAATTGACGTGCATACTTTGGGCAAAGGTTTTCTTTTCTTTCCTATATATGTATATATATATATTTTTTTTTCTTTCAGAAAATGAGTAAAATAAATTCACGAACTAATTAATCGGCTTCGTTGCTCGAAAATTTGTATTCGTACCATTTTGATTACACGCACGGTGTACAGATTACACGTTACAGGTTACACGTAGAGATTACACGTTACAATATCCTATAGAAAAAAAAAAAGAATAAAATTATACGGTGCGCTGCATTTAGTGCTTTTCACTTTAAAATTTAAATTCGAATGAAAAATTTATTTTCTTTTTTTTTTAACTGAAAAAGTTAAAGAAGCATTCGTTGAAAAATTTTCTCATACATTTTCAATGTTAAATCAAAACTCATTTGTTCGTTTTATAGTTTCGATAATTATTTCATTGATAAATTAATTCTCAATTAGCGACAAGGAAACCAAAAAATAAATAAAAACAGCTCATTATTACATATTTATCGTGGTCACGAAATTTGTAAAAACATTCCCGTACCTAAGCACGATCTAAAAATTAAACTTCTTCGAGAACGACTCGATTTAGGGAACTGTACCGAGAACGCGATTAATCGAAAAAATAAACGAACAAATAAACAAGTAATAATTTCGATTCGCAATATTTCAAAATGTTAATTTTTGTCAACGCATAATGCAAACCTATCTCTATCATACGGGTTGATCCTAAAAGTTTCTACGCGATTTAGAAAAAAAAAAAATCAATTACCATTCTCCGTAACACGTAACATTTTATCATTCACATTGAACTATGAGCCTGGGAGCATTCGCTATAATAAAAAAAAAAAAGAAGAAAAATAAAAAGAAAAAAGAAAGATCAACCTGAAAAAAATTTCGAGAAAAGAGTACTCGATTTGATTGCTTCCTTAAAAACATCACAGAAACATCCTTGGAAACATCTATCGTCCCAACCTTTGTACATGCACCTACACACTCGCGCGCGCGTTTAAAATAAAAAGGAAAGAAAAAAAGATAGGGAGAGAGAGAGAGAGAGAGAGAGAGAGAGAGAGAGAGAGAAAAGAGAAAATAGATAGGCACTTGGAAGGCTAAGCCGCCTTCTTGAAAATCTGATTGAAACGATCGTCGAGGGGGTGTTTCAGTTTTCATAAGAGAGACGTTTGAATAAAGGTTAAAAGGCCAGCACAGGTGTCCGTGTCTCGCTATAGGTAGTATATAAAAGTATCTACCGGAGCGATCAGCGAAAGGTAGCAACAGCAGCAAGCAACGGCAGCAAGCAAAAGCAAAAGCAACGGCAAGCGTGCGATAGCAATAGCAAGCTTAACAGCAGCCAAGGTTGAAACGCAAGGAAGAAGAACAGCTAGCTCGAGCTCATATTCCACATAATGAGAGCGGCAGCAACATCAGACAGGCCGACACACCGGCGCGTAATTGAAACCTGCAGGCCGAATCATCGAAGCGAGTAGGCGCTTTCGCCTACGATAAAAAAAAAATAAAATAAAGAAAAAAGGCAAAGAGAGGAAAAGAACGGGGGGAAAAAGAATTAAAAAAAAAAAAAAAAAGTACGAAACAACAACTCGAGACGGGAAATCGCGGACCCTTTCGTGCCTTTACCTCCAATCCCGTTTCCCTTTCCCTTGCCTTTACCTCTTTGCCTGACTCTACTCCATTGCCCATATTCTTATTCTTCTTATAAAGTCTCTTTGAGAGAGAGAGAGAGAGAGAGAGAGAGAGAGAGAGAGAGAGAGAGAGAGAGAGAGAGAGAGAGAGCTAAGAGAGTTGTTTGCGATCGATCGAGTCGATCGCTGATGATCGGTAATCGGTCTTGCATCGATGATCCTCGATTGTACGTCGATCGTAGTAAGATGGTATGTCGGTAAGTATAAACGTGATAAGTGGAGGGAACGGCGAATAAACGTCCGACAAACGTTCGATCTTTCTTTCCTCTTTTTGTGTTATTTTTCTGTTATTTTTTCTTATTTTTCTTTTATTTCTTTTTTTTTTACCTACTACGTTTCAGCATCTCAGAAAGTCCGGATCATCAGTTCTGTGAGAAACACGAATCTGATTTTAATATCGTATCCGATCGCGGTTCGTTCTATATATTATGATCCGTATAATTGCGAGGGATCAAAAGAGATCTAAGAATATGTCGAAAAGATTCTCTCTCTATTTTTTCTTTTATTAAAAAAAAAATATATATATATATATATTTATATTTATAATAAATATTATATATAAAACATATATATTTAATATATATATGTATTTATAATATTATATTATAAATATATTATATATAATAGCTTCTTTAAATTGTTATATTATATTATTATATATATTATATATAACAATATATAGATAACAATTATTTGTTGTATATATTATCAGATAAAGTAGTATGTTTTTTTCATTTTACTTTTAACTTCGAAATCACTTTTACCATCATCGTTTCACACACACACACATATTTTTATAGTTATACTTACATATATATTTGTTATTTCTGTGATATATATATATATATATATATATATATATATAATAATAATAATAATAATAATAAAATATAAAATGATTTTATTAAATAATTTCATAGATATGAAATAATCATTAATTATATTATTAATAATATTATTTTATATATATCTTCTTTAAATTTATAAGATATATTAAATGTTAAAAAGAAGAGGATAAATAAAGAAACACGTAAAGACAAAAAAAAAAGAAGGAAAAAAAGGGGAAAAAAAAGAAAAACAGGAAGAAATAAGATTTACTCACATACTACACGATGAACGAAGCAGACGAGGCAAGAGCCATAAGGATCCGACGACCGATGTACGTCCCCAGGCGAAGCATGAAACAGAAAGAGATCTTTAATTAGTGTCCTCGTTAATAACGCGGTAACATTTTTATCATCGGACCTCGAAACGTATTAACATGGACGTCGTGCCGTTTCGCTATTTTCACGAGTTTTACGAGCAACGAGAAATACGATTACGTACATACTTTAAAACTACCCCACATCCATCATCGTCTTTGTCATTGACAATGTAGATTAATGTATGATGTATATTACAGGTATAAATTATGTTCCCTCCCCCTCTTTTCCCAACCCTCTCTCTCTCTCTCTCTCTCTCTCTCTCTCTCCATTTCTCTCCCTATAATATACATATATGTATAAACGCGATGGCAATCGTTGACAGCCGGCAATCACGTTATATTATACATTTATGCCAGTTCGATGATAACAACTGTAAAGTAGAAAAAAAAAGAAGAGGAAGAGGAAGAGAAATAGGAAGAGGAAAAGGAAGAAGAAGAAGAAGAAGAAGAAGAAGAAGAGGAAATAGAAAACGTTAAAAAAGGATGAGAAGGAGGGTTAATAAGTTAACCGACCCCTCCATCTCGAATTTGTATTCGTGTTGAGTTAATACTTCGTATGTGACTTCGTGCGTGTTGTAAGTATGACGGGAGAAAAAGAAAGACGGAGAGATATAGAAAGAAGAAAGGGAGAGAGAGATAGATAGATAGACAGATGATAGATAGATAGAGATAGAGAGATAGAGAGAGAGAGAGAGAGAGAGAGAGAGAGAGAGAGAGAGAGAGAGCAATTGTAAGGGATAGAAAAATCAAAGAAATTTCAAAGGCAAAGTAGTAAGACCTATGTCCGATGGTTGTTATACCCGAGTTACGTGATCGGTAGGTTGGAGGAGAGAAGGAGGTGGTGGAGGAGGAGGAGGAGGAGGAGGAGGAGGAGGAAAAGGGGTAAGGGGTTATAGTGATCCGTCATGATCAAGGGAGAAAACCTGTGATTTAATTGTCACCGTATCGCGCTCCGTGACGGGACCGTTGAAATCTAACGGTCGCGATCGACTCAACTCAGATAGAAAGTTTTAACCGAGTGCAAGGAAAAAAAATAGAGAGAGAGAAAGAGAGAAAAGAAGAAGAAGAAGAAAAAAGAGGAAGAAATAAAAGAGTTCCGTGGCGTGTCTAAGAGAAAACTGGAAATTCCAATTCTCGTCGCGTGCCTTCCTGCTCAACCCTTTTCAGATTTTTTTTCTTTCTCTCTGTTTTTTTTTTTTTTTTTTTTTTTTATTTCTCTTATAAGGCGAATATATCAGTTCGTGCTGGTCGATCGACCGATCGTATTTTTCTGTTTCTCCCATTTTTTTTCCTTTTCTTTTTTTTTTTTTGTCGATTAATCATTCATAATTCAGCGTATATAAAGAAAGAGCGATGATTGGTTAGTACCGATCGATCAGTTTTCTGATTAATTATGTATCTATCGTTCTTTGTATATAAGTTAATATGGGATATGGAATAAAATGTAAAGATATTATATATATATATATATATATATATATATATATATATATATATATATGTATGTATGTATGTATGTATGTATAATGGAACAAATATGACAAATATTATTTCATCTATTCAACATCGTATGAATATAAGTTGCGTTAGGAAAAACATTTTTTACATATTAACGTAAAACTACGAACATATAAGGAAAAAAAAAAATTACGATAAAACAATTTCGATATAAAATAATACTTGTTGCAAATATTTTGAGATCGATTGAACCGTCGATTTTGAAAGCGAGGCCATCAATTTCTTTTTCTTTTTTTTTTGTTTCTTTTTTTTATAAACGAAAACACAAATTTCACGTTCATTCGCAATGAGAATTAACATTAACAATCTCTCTCGCAAGAAAAGGACTCGACTCGAAATTCGAAAACAATTCGGCTCAATTATCGTATCGTGATCGATATAACGAATGCACGCGTGATTCAGGATTCGATATGAATAAACGACGAATTAAAATTGATCGAATCGATCTTCGAGGGGTAAGAGAGAGATAGATAGAGATAGATAGATAGAAAGAGAGAGAGAGAGAGAGAGAGAGAGAGAGACAGAGAGAAGGAGGAGAAAATAAACGAACGAACGAAACAAACAAAAATAATTAATGAATGACATAAAAAAAATGAAGAAAAATTAAAAAGAAGGAATAAAAAATAAATAAAAAAAAAAACGATAACACAGGACACATATCGTGACGTTTAATTCGCTCGTGCTCGGAAAACACGTAAGCAGAGCGAACCGTTCGAATCGTTTGGCAAAAAGAGAAAGGATAAGGATAAGTGGGGTGGGTGGGTGGGGGGAGGGGGTTTGGTAAGAGTGTAACAGACAGAAAGAGAGAGAGAGAGAGAGAGGTGAAGGAGGGCAGCTCGACTACCGTATCTCAAGATCTATCTGAATAATAACGTGTACGACAACATGTCAAATTATACAGAGAACCGCGACGAGCACGGACACGCAACTACTACATAGACACACACTACTCTCTCTTCTCTCTCTCTCTTTCTCTCTCTTTCTCTGTCTCTCTCTCTGTCTGTCTGTCTCTGTCTGTCTTTTTACCGTATATGCGTGGATGCGTGCGTGAATGCGTTCGTGGGTTCGTGCGAACGAGCGTGCGAGCGTGCGTGTCGCGCGTTCTCTCCCATGTCGGCATCACATCGCCGAATAGGGGACTGCTGCCAATGAAGAGAGAAAAAGAGAGAGAGAAAGAGAGAAAATGAGAAAAAGAGAGAGAGAAAGAGAGAGGGAGAAAGAGAGAGATGAACGACATATGTTCGCGGTGGCGCGGTACCTCTCTATATAGCAGTTTTATAATTGCTGAACTGGATATCATGTGTTGCTTGCTCGACGAGATTTAGAAACGACTTTAGAGATATTGTGCGTATGGCAGCTTCCTTTCTTTTTGTTTTCTGAATTTTCTCTTTTTTATTTATTTATTTTATTTTATTTTATTTTTTTTTTATTAATTCATCCCTAACGTCACTTCGTTACCGGAATTGGATTAATCTGTTACGCATTGTATTGTATCGTGAATTTATTTATTTTTTTTTTCTTTTTTTTTGTTTCGATATTCATAATTTGTAAAACGTCTGTGAAATAATGGAATGATTTTGATTTTCGCTTATCCGTTGCTGTTTAAGCATCGTTCAATCGAATGTCACTTGGTTGTTGAACGAATTTTAGAAAAAATTGCTACCGATTTTAGTTTCTCCGTTGGAATTGTAGCATTGACGAATTGGATATCAGGTGTTGGTTGCTTAAAGAAATTTAGAAACGATGTTAGAGATATTCTGGGATAGCTTCTTTTCTTTTTTTTTTATGATTTTTCTCTTTCTTTTGAATTTTTTTTTTTATTAATTCATCCCTAATGTCACATCGGTATCGAAATTGGATTAATACGGTACGTATTGTATCATATCGTGAATTTATTTATTTTTTTTATTTTTTTTTTTTTTTTGATATTCACAATTCCTAAAACGTCTGTGAAATAATGGAACGATTCTGTTTTTCGTCTATCTGTGATAGTTCAAGTATCGTTGAATTAGACGTATGAGGTACACACGTGTTTCTTGCTGAATCAGATTCAGAAAAATTCCTATCAATTTTGGTTTCTCTGTAGGAATTTTAGCATTGCCGAAATCGATATATCGCATGTTGCTCGCTGAAAGAGATTTAGAAACAACGTTAGAGATATCGCGGAGCGGCTCCTTTTCTTTTACTTTCTGCATTTTTTCCTCCTTTTTATTTTATTTTATTTTTTTAATTTTTTAATCCTTGACCAATCCGTCAAGCATTGTATCACATTATGAATTTACTTTTTTTACCTTCGTATTCACAACTCGATATTCACTTTCTTTTGTAAATTCATGATAATAATTATTTGTAAAATATTGTAATTAATATTAGATAATCAATTGTATAAATTGATTATTAGTAAATATTTCGATATTTATAAAATACAATTGCAATATTTAAATAAAACCAATCAACTAAGATTTTCTTAATAATTTCAATATCATTATCGATATTGATGCGAAATAATTGATGAGACGATATTATCATTAACGAAACGAAATCGTTAATTCGATCTAATCCGTCGTCGTAGAATTTACTTCGATCAGACGAAACGTTCTGTCATCCTTTACGATTAATAATCGTTAAAACATAAAGCAGCGCTAATCAATATCCTTCAAAAGTCACCAAATTTAATAAACCTCTAATCCGTCGTTATAAAAACGGTTTTTGATTAGACAAACGTCCTGTCAAATCTAATCCCTTTGAAAAAAAATAAAAAAATAAAAAAGACGTGAAAAAAATCGTCTTCGATCGGACGAGTCGTTCGGTCGAA
The DNA here is from genome assembly GCA_911387935.1 of Dolichovespula saxonica. NCBI lineage: Eukaryota > Metazoa > Arthropoda > Insecta > Hymenoptera > Vespidae > Dolichovespula > Dolichovespula saxonica. Next base: position 3,169,176 of record OU427015.1, on the reverse strand, counting down.
TCTTTCGATTTAAAAACAAAAAAAAATCGAATCATTAAAAAAAAAAAAGATAACAAATCCCTTCGAAAACAAAAAGATTTAACGAAATTAGACGAAGTCATCGATTCGATTTAATCTGTCGTAGAAAAAAAATTGTTTTCGATCGGACGAGTAGTTAGGTCGAATCTTTCGATTTAAAAAAAAAAAAAATAAAAAGAAAAAAACTCACGAGTCATTAAAAAAAAAAAAAGAAAAAATAACTAATCCCTTCGAAAACAAAAAGTAACGAACGAAACGAGAGGAGGGCCCGTTAATTCGATCTAATAATCTGTCGTCAGAGAATCGTCCTCGGATCTTAGAACGAACGAGTTGGGATTTAAAAAGGATCCCTCCTTCCTCTTAACGTGTACGGTCAACTCGCTTTAATAGTTATACCCTCCCTCCCCTCCCCCAAGCCTTTACCTACATTAGCATGAAACGCGTAATCGGGTTTGCTTTCGTATGCACATAAAAAATAACGCCCTTTCCCTTTCATTATGCTTACGGCGATCCCTCGGAGAAGCGTCATTAGAATAATACAACTGGTGTATATGTATGTATGTATATATATATATGTGTATATATATATATATATATATATATATATATATATATATACTCCTTGCTAAACGTTCGGACGCGCATAATAATGGGCTGGCGCACCTGCGCACCGACCCCTCCCCTTCCCACTACCCCTTAACCCTTCTTCTTCACCTCCTCATTCTCCTCCTCGTCGTCTTCGTCTTCGTCTTCGTCTTCGTCATCGTCGTCGTCGTCGTCTAATTATTCGAACGATTTTTAAGTCGCTCCGATTTATATCGAGCAATTAGCCCATAGTTGGTAAGCACTAATTGGAAATGAGAACGCGTAAAAGTACACAAACTTATGGTACGAATACGAAGAAAATATTCTCAATCTCGTTAACATAATACGTTCGCATTGCACGTCGCGGCGTTCTTTTTTCTCTTTCTCCCCCCCCACCACCCAAGTTTCTTTCTTTCGCTTCCCTCAAGATTATCGATAAATGAGCCGTTTCCTTTGAAGGTGGCCTCTCGTGAGTGAATTTTTGACAAAAATGGGGAATTGGTTAACGACAACGGCGAATGCAATCTGCTACGAGCTTTTCGTCTACGAACGGTTCCCCTCCCCCCCCTGCCCCGCCCAACAAAGAAAAAAAATCCTTCAAAAAAATTGTCATCGTTTCGTCGATGAAAATCGAACTTTTCGAAATTTCGCGTGGTCGATGGAATTACGAATATAGTTACTTTTGAAAATGGCGTAAGTCGGCTTTCACGCGAAGACACCAACGATTGGTTCAAAAATTAAACCAGATAATTTTTTTTATACGGTACGGCAATACCGATAATGACGTAAAAATTTTCGTTCGTTCGTTGAAATGTCGATACCTCTCCCGTTTAGATCGTAGAGCATACAATTTAATAAGTGCATTGGCATCGCGTGAAGAGATATCGATGTAAACCCTTTTCATTTTGTTTTGTTTTTTTTTTTTTTTTGACATATTTAATACAAATTTCCTAAAAAAAGTGGTTTGATCCAATTAAAATCCCATATTTAAATATTTCGGTGATAAAGCGGTGATAAGTCCATTTGAGTACCATCAAAAGTATAAATTTCTTTCAATTAATACTATAAAAACAATATCAATAAAAACTTGAATCAATTTAATATTAAAAAAAAAAAAAATAAAATAAAAAAAAAAAATGAGGGTATTAACGTATTACCGATATTTTTCTGAACCATTCAAAATACAAACCCTTGAATAAAAAAAATTAAAAATCGCCCAAATATCTCCGCTGAGAAAGAAATGATATCTTTTGGCGATTCCTAATAGGAAAAGGAAAAGTAAAGAAAAAAATAAATGAAAAAAAGGAAAAGAAAGATAGAAAAAAAATATTATGATGGACATTAAATGGATGGACTTCGAAAATGGACGACGACTCATATGGTGTGTGTGTGTGTGTGTGTGTATATATAATATCTCATATAATAACTCATATATTATATATATATTTATAATATATACAGTGATGAGATTTGAATAAGGATCAACATGAATAGTGAAATAAAGTTTAGATACTGTAGTAGACATTGTATAGAACAAAGTATTTTGTTTGATGTATCTCGTGTGAAAACATAAATTAAATAGGGTGTTATTAATGCCGACAGTATTCATCAACGTCTGTCAGCTCAAAATGAAGTCGAGAAGATGCTTCGTCATAAAAGGGCTAACGAGCATTTCCTTTCACCTTCGCGGAAAGAGAGAGAGAGAAAGAGAGAGAGAGAGAGAGAAAGAGAGAGAGGGAGAGAGAGACAGAAAGAAAAGAAAAAAGAATAGTAAAAAAAAAAAAGAGAAAAGACATAACGGATACAAAGCACCGTCGATGAATATATTCAAGTATATAAATTATGACTATGATAAAAGAATTATTGAAAATTGATTCGTCTTCGCGAGTGAAAATTATTTATGTTGACCATTCGTTTCGTTCGTTTTGCTTCTTTTCTCTTTTTCTCGTTTAAGCCACATTCCTTTATGCCCAATGAATAATTTGTTCCGTTAAATTAAAAACGTGCGTGTTTGTGTGTGATCAATTCAAATTATTTACGTAAATATAAAGAAAAAAAAAGAAAACAACAAATATAAATGAAAAAATGGACAAAGAAATAAATAAACCTTTAAAAAAGATTTATAATATTTATTTTTAAAAAATATTTCGAAGATCTCTAAATTTAGAAATATTTTCGATTGATGCGTGTGAGAAAAAGAATTTTTGCCTTTCAAAAATTTAATCTTATCCAAAAATTTGTAATAACATTTTCGAAGACGATTGAACGACACGTCGAATATATTGTATTTTTTTTTCGAAAATTCAGAGTATCTAATATCTATGTAAACAAGAACAAAAGTTATTCGATTCAAAATATTTCCATTTAATGAACAAATTACGACATTATTACTGACCATTTAATTCCACACTATCATTGTTTTATCGAACATTCTTTCTCCGTCCATTGGATAAATTCAAAACAACGGGAAAATCTCGTCATTAGATATACACTTTATGCCCTGAACACCTTGTACCTTTGTGTACAAAAACAAAGAAGAACAGAAAAAAAATACAAAACCAAAAAAAAGACACACACGCATAAAAATAAAATCTCACCACGTTCGTTTACTCGTAACAATACTAAATGTTCGCGCCATTTGAATGACCTTCACGTACATACATACGCGACTATGCACAACAACAAAATACAAGAGAAGGAAAGAGAAAAAAAAAAGAAAAGAAAAGGAAAAAAAAGATCCAGAGGTACGTTCAGATCTCCTCGACTAGATAGAATAGAAAGAAAGAAAGAGATAGATAGATGGATAGATAGAGAGAGAGAGAGAGAGAGAGAGAGAGAGAGAGAGAGAGAGAGAGAGAATCTTAAGCATTCTGTATTATATTAAATTATGTATATTTCTCTTCATAATTACTCGAATTATACGCATTATGTAAATCGCTATGTTAATGCCCCTTCCCGCCCCCTTCTTTCTCCTCATTCCCCCCCTGTACTACCACCTCTTTCTTTTCCACCTTCGTCTCCATCTCCTCCTCCTTCTTCTCCTCCTCCTTCTCCTCCACAAACGCTGACTTTTGCTCGCCTTGTCCGGGATTACAGCAATTTCGTTTAAGCGTGCGCTAAACGTTGCTTTATGTGTTGTATTTTATACTTTCTACGTCGAACAACACTTACACTGGTAAAAGCAGAAAAGGTTATACACACACCACACACACACACACACTCTCTCTCCCTCTCTTTCTCACTCTCTCTCTCTTACTTTCTCTCTCTTTCTATCTCTATCTCTATCTCTCTATCTCTCTCTCTCTCTCTCTCTCTCTCTCTCTCTCTCTCTCTCTCTCTATCTGGATAGCGGGTGTTTAACGCGCGCCTCTATTTACATAATATTTCGCGAGATTCGTATCGAAGCAGAGATCACGGCATACTCTAATACCCTCCCTCCTTCCCTCCTACCCTCCAACCCTCCCGCCACTCCTCCCCGAACCCCTCGCAACTCTTTTCCTCTCGTTATAATCACGATCGGGGAAGAGGATCAATTTTTTTTCCAGTCCCTGCGAGGCGACGAACCTCATACGCATTTTGAACGTCTCCTCCTCCTCCTCCTCCTCCTCCTCCTCTTCTTATTCTTCCTCTTTTCTTTACTTCATTTTCTTTTTTTTAGTTGTTTTTTATTATTGTTTTTTCTCTTTCGGTTCCCTTCAACCCTCTCTCGCTCTCTCTCTCTCTCTCTCTCTCTCTCTCTCTCTGTCTTTTCTCATAACTATCCTCCGATATTCGTCGTTGTTCTACGAAAAAATAAAAAAAAAATAAAATAAAATTATTTCGCTCGTATTATTTTTACTCCTTCGCAATGCTCTTTTTTCGTAATTTTTCTTTCGTAATTTTTTCTTTCTTTTTATTATTTTCAATTATTTTTTTTTCTTCTTCTTCATTCTTTTCGTGTTTCCACGCAAGAAAATTATGTAATATTGCGTGAAAGTTGTAAGGATCGGTATAATTATGTTGCATTGATATGTACCAGTTTGTATTTGGAAAATTTGTTTTTACGAACTATCGATCGTAATGCAAGAATTAATTTTTTGTCGAGAAAAAGAGAAAGAGAAAGAGAGAGAGAGTAATGAAAGAGAAATTTTTCATTGCAGATTGTACATTTCGATAGATCTAATATTGGATTAGACAATAAGTTTTATAATTTTAGTTCAGAGGTTTCAATGAAAAAAAGTAAATATTTTATTATATAATTAAATAAAAAATAAAGAAAATCTCGACAATACTTATTGGCGACGACATGTGACATTTCATATTGAAATTGTTTATTAAGTTTTCCATGTTCGCGTCAATACAACTACATATATATATATATATATATATATATATATATATATATATATAGTTATATTTACTAAGTATATTTTTGATAAATTGTAACTGATTTTTTTTTAGATGAATTCAATGATATATGATTTACAACGAACGCGTGAAAATTCATTCTATATCCATGAATGATTAGAAAAATGTGCATACATGCATACACACGAACACACACACTATACGCAATTTTAATTATCTGTATTTCTAATTGTGTTCAATGATATTTCTCTAATGTTTGAATAGTTTCTTCTACGTTGTATAATCGATTAAATTTCATCGATTATATTACATTCAATTCGATTAATTTAATCATAAATTTTCAAAATTATTATACAATTAATTCCGACCAAGTTCGTTGACTTCTTTTCCATATCATTAATTTCAACGTAAATATAGAAGAAAATCGTATGGGAAAATAATATTATTATCATCGATTAAGATAAATTTTTGTTTACAAATTTTCTATCGTATAAGTATTCCTCTACCATTTTCTTATCTATCTACTTATACATCTTTCATCTATTTAATTACATATATTTATTTATACTATCTTATTTATATATATATTTATATTTTATACACACACACATACACACAAACATCATATATAGTAACATATATAGGGTATATTAATCCTATAGGTCCATGGAGGTAAGAAACGATCATGGATCCGCGGGGCGTACTTAGTTACGATGCCGTGTGATTTTCCATGCAAATTGAGTTGTTCGCCTGTCATTATGCTAATAAAAGTAATGACGCGTCGCGCACGGATATAATGCAGCTGCCGTAATGAACGCCGAGAGAGGAGATCGTTCTTAGGATCGAGAAATCGCGACCTGTTTCCTATTTACGATGAAAATCCTTACCTCGACGATTATTTCATACGTAAGATTAAATTTTAAGACGTACCAAATAACATCGAATAACACCGACGATAAGATTTTATGGTAACGTATGGTATATTGAAATAATATTTATATATCATTTGTCGCGTTGCCAATGTCTATGTCTCTCGGTTTTCTCTCTGTACGATTTATTGTATTTAGTATGCCAGTCGTAATCGGATTAAAATCAAAGTGAACTTCTTCGTTGATCTAAATGATCAAAGTCTAAAGATAAAATTTTTACGAAGCCTGTGAACTTACATTCTGATGAAATCACACACACACACATACAAACATATATATATATATATATGTATGTGTGTATGTATGTATGTATGTATGTATGTATGTATATATGTACGTAATAAAATTATAATAAATAAATAAGAAAGAATAATGAAAAATTTATAAAATAAAATATATTAATAAAAAATAAATTAATATATATATATATAATTATTATATTTTATATACAAGACGATTCACAAAAATATTAGACTGATATTAAAAATTGTTTATACTTTAACGAGATTATTTCAGACTAATTTCTTTTTAACTTTTTCAAATAGCAAAACTATGAATCTAGGGACTTTTTTTACGATTCAAAAAGTAAATAAACCTAAAAAGATTTTTTTTTAAATCGATTGAAAACTTTTGACCTGCCATACACTTATTAAAACGTAATATTTCATTATACTTTCTTCCGACTCATGTATTATTGTAATATTGTTAGAATGATCTTAACCCTTCATGAAGACAGGTAAAACATTGAAGTTACATACTCGTATATCTGTTTAATAAATTCAAAACAAAAACAAAAAGAAAAAAATTTTCCCCCATCTTGTCGTCGCAAAATTATCCGTAATTATACTTTAATTCGGAAAATTAATGTTCGTTAAGTATACGTTATAGTTACAATTAGCGTAGTATAATTATCTCATAGTTCGTTCGTAATGTGTTAATTAGAACTTGTAATTATCATAATTATAATTGTCAGAATAGTGTTAACATTCCATAATACCGTGTAACTTCGAGTCACCTGCTCGTGTACATACACAAATACATACATAGATACATACATACATATATTTATAACTGTTTTTTTTAATTCTTCCTTTATTTTTTCTCTGTCGCAAAAGCATCACGGTTGCTTTGCATTTCGAAAAACAAAAATTCGACAATTACAAGTTCTATTTAGCGAACTATAATTACCTTCTTGAACTACCATAGTATATTATAATTATCTGATAACGATAAAAAAAAAAAAAAAGAAAAGAAAGGAAAAAGAGAAGAAAAGAAGCGAAACAAAATTAACAACGCATTTCAGAGAATAGAAAAAGGATCAATTTTTTTTCTGATGAATCGACAAAATTTATAGGGTTTTAGATTTTGATTCAAGAGATAAAGAGAGACAGAGAGAAAGAGAGAGACAGAACGAATGAGAGAAATCAGAAAGAGAGACAGATAGAGAGAGAGAGAGAGAGAGAGAGAGAGACAGAACGAATGAGAGAAATCAGAAAGAGAGACAAATAGAGAGAGAGAGAGAGAGAGAGAGAGAGAGAGAGAGAGAGAGAGAGAGAGAGAGAGAGAGAAAGAGACAGAACGAATGAGAGAAATTAGAAATAGAAAGAGAGAGAGAGAGAGAAAGAGACAGAACGAATGAGAGAAATTAGAAATAGAAAGAGAGAGAGAGAAAGAGAAAGAAAGGGAAAAGAAAATAAAATAAGGAGAGAGAAAGAGAGAGAGAGAGAGAAAGACAGAACGAAAGAGGGAAATCAGAAAGAGAGAGATAGAACGAAAGAGAGAAATAATAAGGAGAAAGAGAGAGAGAGAGAGAGAGAGAGAAGCGGCTCGCATCAATGGCTCCTTTCTCACAAAGCCCGAGACTCGTCAGCGAGTGCCGGTGAATCGTGGGAGTGATCGCGGAAACGTCTGCCGGGCCTCTCTGGCCGTCGCTTTACGTGCGTGCATAATGCATATCGCGTGACTCCGTCACGGATCCGGACAGTTACAACGTGTACACGCGTAACAATATCGCCTATCGAAGGAGCTATCTCTCTCTCTCTCTCTCTCTCTTACATTCGTTTGGCATTTTAATCGAATCTACAAGGGAGAGAAATGGATCGTCGACATACATACGTATGGCACCATAGCATTATGGTATTGTATATACATATCTCGGTCGAGTCGAAGAACCGTAACGAGTTCTCCGTACGAACACACACACACACACACACAACGCACAAACACACACACACACACACACAACGCACAAACACACACACAAACGAGACGAGGAATTACACGGGGCATACGTTAATAAAACGCATTCTCCTCGTGTTGGACGATGTTAAACAGAGAAAGAGAAAGAGAGAGAGAGAGAGAGAGAGAGAGAGGGAGATATCATAACTAAGTTTCTTTCCCTTTCCTCATTTTATCCTCACGTGTTTTATGTAACCTACAAGATGATATAGGTATATCAAACTCGACTATTCCGATCTCCAGCGATATAACCGTAAAGAGTTGCAATTACAATCGCGTCGTTGGACTGGTTACATTATAACGTAATAATAATAAGCGCACGTAAGGCGGACGTTTTATCTCGCGTGGAATCGTGCGATAGAAGTGTCCTTGCCACACGCCATATCTTTTCTCTCTTTTCCAGAGTCACCGTACGTACCTTACCCCACCCCACCCCCACCCCTCTTCGCCTAGGCCAACCTCACTCCCCCCCCACCTGTCCTTCTTTCGTTTCAACCATCCCCACCCGACCGACTCCCCAAACTCCATCTCTCTTCCACCCTCTCTCTCTCTCTCTCTCTCTCTCTCTCTCTCAATCACGATACCGATCAGTTGCATCGTTCTCTCGTTAAATGTTAATTTTTCTTATTAAATCAACGACATCGTTATAATATCGATTGTTATCGACTAGAGTCGACTTTAAAACGTCCCTTTTCGAAGTACGCAATGTGAAGAAAAGTTTTAACGTCGACGCGATTACACGTGTATAGACGCGTAAACGCGGACGTGGTACTGACGTTAGTTAGAACGTCGACGATTCTAAATCTGATTCGATTAAACCTTTGCGCATATATCCGCCCAATTCTTGCGCTGCGGCTGGCGTACGTTTGTCGTTCTAAACGATAAGACACGCACGGATATACTAGCCCTTTGCGGACGGAACCGATATTGACGTCTGCGAGTACATAAATACGGATATCCCACTTGGTTGATTTCTTTGGTTTGTACGAAATAAAACTTATTCGACCTTTGAATTTGACGATTGATTCATTCACTGATAACTCCGCCCCGGATAGAAAATTTTCACGACATTTACCGTCGATATAATCTAAATAATTGCTAATATTTTTGCGTCCTTGTTGTCATGTTTCGCGTTTCTTTCGATATTATCATTCGTGTGAAGCATCGAAAATACTTGTAAAAATCGGTCTCTCCTGAATATTTCGGCAAAGTATGGGATCCTACAATTCTTTTCTGTGATACAATAATCCTTCAGGCTCGGAAGTGGGGCATTGTTTACGTAAGCAATGTTATGCCAAGAAATGCCAAAAATGCAAGCATTTCTTTAGTTTTTATAACGCAAACGTGCGACGTGAATATTTTCTTTACTGCGCGCTCCGATATCTGTCGTCCACAACGACGCTCGCCCGTCGGCCGGCTTCGTCCGCAAAGGGTTAAACCTACTTGGTACTACCGTCGCCCATTGGCGGCATCCATGAAACGTTCTCCGTTTCCTTATATGAACGGTACATTAGCAATTACGAAAAGTTATGTGGATATAATTACTCTCTATAGTACACATTACTTTACCATTTCGTGTTTAAAATTCTTTCGGCTGCTTTAATCGTTCCATTAATATAATCAATAAACGATCAACGGCGTGGCTCTATTATACGTGTTCTATGATATTATTTATCGATACGATTTTAAAACGTTAAGCGACAGGCCCCGTTTTGTCCGCCTCCCCGTTCGATCCGCGAGATAAGATTCCGTAGAAATCGGCTTTCGAAAGATGATTGGTTTTGGGTTTACGACAAGGCGGTATAAACGTTTTAGAAACGTTTTTCGAACACGTCGAATACCAAGTCGGTCACCGACGACTGTCACGTGTCGTGTGAATGAAAAGTATGGTGTCTCGATAGCGCTCGAGATTTCTATGCGTTTTTACGATTACAGATCATGGGTATTCATTTAAAATATTGCATTAAAATACTCGACACTATGAATACCAAAAAACACGCTTCCTGAAATGGATTAAATTTTTGCCAAAATTCTTTATCGATCCGAATTCGATTTCCTGCTTTAATTTTTTCGTTTGATCCCCTCCCCCTTCCCACACACACACACACACACACACTTTCTCGTTTTACCATTAAGCTCAAGCGCGAAACTGTCAATAGTACGATAAAAATGATGAAGATTGAATTTATCAATCGTCACACTTACAACGGTCAGTCCCCTCACCCTCCCTACACCTCCTCCCACACGCACGAACACACACACGCACGTACATTCACGCTCATATATGCAAGAAATACCATGAGAAAAGAAAATACTTTTTGCACGCTATGGGGAATACGGTGGGTTTCTTTCTTTCCTTCGTTCGTATTTTTTTTTCTTTCTTTCTTTCTTCCTCATTTTAATTCTACAAAGTGGCTTGAAATGGTCGAGAAAGTAGAGAGATAGAGATAGAGATAGAAATAGAGATAGAGAGAGAGAGAGAGAGAGAGAGAGAGATAGTGAGAAAGAGAGGAGGGGTTGGAGGTCGGAGGTTGGAAGTTGGAGTAGAGAGGGGTAAAGGGAAAGGGAAAGGGGAAGAGTCCGTTGGACGACTAGCCGTTTAGTAAAAGTCACGTTGGGGAAAAACTGTTGTTGGGTTTGGAAGGCGGGAAGCGCGGCACACCCGCTGTGCTTTTACGAGCTGCGGCTTCGGCGCGCGTTGGCCAATTACACCTTCCACGGTTAGGTGGTTCCTTCGTCTTAACGGGCAGTTAGTGCCAACATAAATGTCCCCGCTGCACGCTTTTAATTGCTCGCTTATGGCCGTGCTCGCGGTATAAAACGGGAATTTTCGGTGAGAGGTAGGGAGGGGTAGGTAGGTAGGTAGATAGATAGAAAGAGAGAGAGAGAGAGAGAGAGAGAGAGGGGTAGATAGAGAGGGAATTAGAACAATGGTTGGTCAATTCGGTTCGGTTCGGTTCAGTTCGGTTCGGTTCGGTTCGGTTCGGGTCGGTTCGGTTCGGGTCGGTTCGGATAAGGTCGAACGGTTTACTCGGTGGCGTTGAGCTTTTTAAGCTCGGTCGTTCAATTCGTTGCCCATTCCGATACAGATTACACTTCGATATGATCATTCGAGGGGAGATGCGAATGGGCGTGTGTACGTTTGTTTTTTTTTCTTTTTTTTTTTGTCTTCTTTTTTCTTCCATCTTCTTGTTTTCCTATTTTTCTTTTCTTTTATTTTTTTGGTCTACCTTTCCTCCCCACCTCTCCCATAACACGACGCGCTCGCACGTTATATTTTTAATAATGGCCGATTATTTTATTTCAGCGCGAGATCAAGTCGGGTTGATAATTAACGTTACCAGCTTACGATTAATGTTATTTTAATGTAATAAGACGGTATCTCTGCTTGGTAACACGAGTAAATAATTTTTCACTCGGGAAGGAAAAAGGAACACCCCGGTTGGGTGGGGAGCTAGTGGAAAGAGAAAGAGAGAGAGAGAGAGAGAGAGAGAGAGAGAGAGAGAGAGAGAATGAGTGAGACGGCGACTACGACTTACGCTCGGTTTGTTACTACTCCTCGCTCGTTTAACGTGACTTTGTAACTCAAATATGTATCTACTTAACGCGTGAACGTAGTGAACATTATTACCGAACGGGAACGTATGTAGATGTAGATGTACATGTACATGTACGTACGTTCGTATTTTGCGATGATCTCGCCTGTCCCTCATTATTTTTACTAATTAAGAATTTTTATTTCCACTCCTCTCTCTCTCTCTCTCTCTCTCTCTCTCTCCCTCTCCCCGAACCTCTGCCCCCCTACCTCCCTACGCCCACACTCATCGAATGAGCTAAGATAACAGCGCGCGTATCCACAACCGAGGAGAGATCTCCGTCGGGCCAATCGGCCATCTTCGTTATTTTTTTTCGATTTTTTTTTTTTTTTATTCTTCCTTCTCCTCAAATACGTATATCTTGCTGCTATCCTTCCTTCCTCCCTCCCTCCCTCCCTTCCTTCCTTCCTTCCTTCCTTCTCGAAAGAATGATATTTTCTTTTTTTTCCCTTCTTCTTTCTTGTCCCGATCCGTATTAAGTCGGCAAACTACCTAATTATCTGATCTCAATTAAGACGTCATCGTCGTCGGTCGTTCGGACGGTCGGTCGGTCGGTCGGTCGGTCGGTCGGTCGGTCGGTCGGTCGGTCGGTCGTCATTGACGACGCGCCGGCCAATTCCTTTTTCTCAAGTCTCTATAGCGATGAATTCATTTTATTTAAGGAATTCAAATAGGTAGGATGGTCGGTCTTATACCGCCGAACTATACCTCAATTTACGAAAGCACGTTAACGTGTTTTAAGACAAAAAGAGAAGAAAAAATAAAAGAAACCCTTCCGTTCGTCCGTCCGTCGTTCATATAAGAAAAACGCGTTAGACATTCGACCGTTTTCTTATCGAATGTACTTAATCGACAAGCCGAGTCCTTCTCTATCTCTATCTCTCTCTCTCTCTCTCTCTCTCTTTCTTTCTCTCTCTCTCTCTCTCTCTCTCTCTCTCTCTCTATCTGTCTATCTCTATCTATCTATCTATCTATCTCTCTTTCTCTCTTTGCACGCCATGCACGGTGTGCCACCATACAACTCAATTTACATTCCTAATTTATACATTTCTGGCGGAGCTCGATCGTGCAATCTTAATGAAAGTTTTCGATATCTTTTCATATTTTTCTTTCTCATTTTGTTCTTTTATTTTCTTTTCTTTTTTTTTTTTTTTGCAGAAGAGACGCTAAAAATTCGCACCCAGAGAGTGCAATTTTTCATCATTCCTATTTCGTCCTTCGTTTCTTCCCCTTCGACGAATTTTCTCGTTTCGATCGTTTTAAATAATTTTCGGGTGTTCAGATAATTTTCTTCTTTTTTTATTTCTTGTTTTTTACAACCGTCGTTGAACTCGACGACAAGTAACGTCAAACCCCTTTGTTTTCTTACGTTCCGTCAGTATTAATTGTTTTCTTTTTTTCGACATTTTCGAAAATCCTTCGACATCGTTCGATTCGAGACGCGTAATGTCAGAATTTTCTTCGACATTAAATTTATGTCCGTCGACGGGCACGTGCGCAAGATCAAGCAACAACAATTTTCGCTTGTAGAAGTCGTGTCTATTTGGTCAGGCCTATATGTTATTAGAAATAGAGTTTGTAAGAATAGAGATTAATTCGATGAACCTTTCGTCGAATCCGTTCGCCGATCCTGAGCGTTATTTTGTTTTTCTCAAAAGCATTTTTTGCATTAAAACACCGTCGATGAGTCAAACCTCAAGGCCTATTCTTCTCAAGTACAAAATGATCACGACGCGTGGATCAATACACCATTGCTTCGACGAAGAATACCTTTCCCCAAAATGTAAACAAACATTCCAGCGAATTGTCTTTGCCCGTTCTCGACGAATGAGAGCATCTCTTTCTTCCCTTTCCCGATCTCATTGTTTTTATCTTGCCTGATAGTTGGAGAAGCGTCGAGAAATCAGTAGGTACGAGTCAGTCGCGTCATACGTACGTCGATCTAAAACCATCAGAGTCAAGTCACAAAATAATCCAATATCGTCGGTCTTAAAAGGTCAAGGTCAGTCCTTTTGCATATATCGGATTCAACGGTAAATCGCATAAGCAATTACCGTTACACAAGCACGTACCCGACGACTTTAGTCTATCGAAATAAATGTTATATCGCGAGATTTTAATACGTCTCTGAGCTACTACGATCGTTTCAAGCGCGACGTAACCACGAGTCGCACGGGATATCCTATCAATTCACAAAGCCGAGAGCGATAATTTGCCATAACGGTCTATGGGATAGTAACCTAGCCTAATGCCGCCGGCCCTTTTTTTTCATCGACGACTCTCCTAGTTGCGTTCCTCGTGACGCAACAATCATCCAAATTAAAGAAAGTTTATCACGTTGATCGATCGCGTACATAACGTCAGAATTGTTCGACCATAATCAGAATTATAGAATAGATCAGAATTATTCGACCATAATCAAAATTATAGAATAGATCAGAATTGTTCGACCATAATAATATTACCAAATAATCAAGTACGACGAGCGTACGCACATGTTAATATTTTTTCGACGTTAACAAACTGATACACAATGGGATCGAAATATATCTATTCGAATTTGTTGGATTTTTTTGTTTTCGAAAGTTTTATCTAAATATCTCGCTATTCGTAAGGTCGATTGATAACGTTAGAATTTTTTCGATATTAATAAATCCCAATAATTACAATAGTATATAGGTAGATACGTCTCAGAAGTTTCAAGATTTTCAGTAGATTTTGTTAAAAATTTCGACAATAATAAGATCAATGGATGATATAATGATAGAATATTTTCTAATAGATTACCGAGTCCAGAGAAGAGCAACAAGTAATTTTCAAAGTTTCAGGATTTTTTTTTATTGATAATGTTTACCTTGATAAAACACAATACACGATGTTAGAATTTTCGAATATCGATAGAATCCAACGATACCGACAATAATATCGACATTTTTCTACAGCGGATCTCGACAATTTTGAAATTAATATTCGGCCAATCGAATAATTTATCGTACGTCACAATATTACTTCATTTCGTTTATGAATAAATGAAAATTATACTGATCTATGAATTAAACCGACAGCAATGCGAAATGTCGAAATTCTTTATCATAACAAATTGTTTACCAATCGCTCGAATGTTATTGAAAAACATCGTTAAATTAAAAACATCCGAGTGAAAACAATCATAGTATAAGAACAATAATGTTTGATAAGTAATAACTAAAATATTTTAGAAGAAAATCTCGAAAATTCTGAAATTAATAGCAATTTGATCGTACCTCTTTTACGAATAAATAATTTTTACGTATACTATTAATCCGTACTACATTCAAGTAATTTCGTAAATACATGAGAATTATACTAATCCCTGAATTACACCGATAGCAATGCGAAATGTTGGAATTCTAATCTACAAAATAAATCGCACGGTATCGGCACGAGACCGTTATTATCGTTTATCATAACAAATTGTTTACCAATCGATCGAACGTCAGTGAAAAACATAGTTAAATTAAAAACGTTCGAGAGTGAAAACGACGAAGGTATATGCGATATATATATTTAACGAATGAAAATTTACGAGAGATTTTTGTTATTAGAAAATCGTTATCGTACAATATGACAAATACAGACAGTTCGTATTCGAGTTAGAACTCTGTCAGATATGTTTCGCGTCGTGATAAATTCATGGACGACAGGAATTGGAATTTCGGTTATTAATTCGAACGTGGCAGGGAGAAATGGTGTGTAGGGGTAGGTTTGTGATGTGAGTCGAGCAACACAGTCGAGAGCCGAACGAACGTTCGTTTCTCGTCGGGGTTCTCTCTGTGTTTCCGGAACCCGCACACGTTTAACGGGCAGACCGCATTTATACCAGTACAAATCAAATGGGATTAAATGTGGTCGCGTAGATGAACATGGGTGTTCGGTATACGAAGCAGGGAACATAAATTGTAGAGTACCGACTCCACGGATTCGAATCCTCGAGCGGATGTATTTTGTTCGAACGCAATTTGCCGTGTTCGTCGTGGTTCCCGGTTATTCTAGCATTATGTTTCCCGTTAATGAGCTCGCTCTGTGTTCTATTAGAAAAGAGTCGATGAAAGAACGATCGCGGGATAGCATAATTCGTTATTATTTTTTATTTTTATTTTTTTTTTTGTTATAAAAATTTACCATACTCGTTGTCTTAAAAAAAAAAAAAAATGACGCGAGTAGTATCGATTAACGTTTGACATTTGAAATTTTTTCAACGTTGTCCTTTTACGACTTATCAGAATGGAAATAATTTTTGATGCATACAATAGGTAGCTTGGTCATGCACGACCTTGATCATTTCGTCGATGAAATAGCGTATGTACTTAAGTAAATTGTTTTCTTATTATGTAAAATATTTTTTTAAATTAACAGTTATGATTATGACAAAATAGCTTGCAATATGTGAAAAATATGTTTTATTAGGAATGAGTGTTGCTGATATTGAAATGATACGGATGACACAATTTATTACTATTACTTTTTTTTTCATTTCTTTTTTTTCATAGAGATAAAATTCTATAGTTGTTATCTTAAAAAAGAAAAAGAAACAAAATTACGACTATTATTTCTTTTTTTAATGGAACATAAATTATACTTTTATTTCCTCCACACCTGTTCCGACAATCAAGACAATCTCAGACGTATAATATACCAATCAATTTATTTCCGTACGACTGTCGTCTCGAAAACAGGATTTTTATGTGTTTCCTCGAATTAATAAACTTTCTAACGCATAACACACTCTATATACATTACACGTGTGTACACACAATTATGAATGATATCATTACTTTACTTTAATAATTAAAATTGCCAAAATTCAATTGTTATTCGTTCGTAAGTGCATTATATATTATTATACATTATGAAAAAAAAAAAAAAAAAAACTATACACGCTTCTAATTCAAAGAAAAAACAAATACGTATGAGCGTGCGCGCGCGCACACACACACACGTGTATACCAATAACGTAATAAAATTTCGAAACACCATAGAAGATACGCGTCACTCTCACCACCTGACCGATCGAAAGAGATCGTCGTATGGACAAAAAAAGAAACTAATGAAAAGAAAAACAAAATTAACTAAAAAAAAAACGAACGAACGAACAAACGAAAAAAGAATCATGCCGATTCCGATGGGGAGAGAACACATCGCATACCAATTAAAAAGTCACCGATGTATGTAAATCCGATCGAACGTCCTAATAATTCAATTCGAACCGAGGGAGGACGTACGATTCGTTTTCGAGTCGAATTCGGCGTGGGTGCGACATACGTTTATACATCAGGGCGGAAGGGAAAGGGAGGAGGAGTAGAAGGAGGAGATGAAGGAGGTGGTGAAGGAGGAGAAGACGGAGGAGTATTGAGAAAAGGGACGAGGCGGGGTGGGAGGTGGGGGTAACGGGTAGGAGGAGTGGACCGAAATCGAAGGGGTCAGGTGTGTGTCGGTGGGCCTGAAAAACGAAGTCGAACAAGAAATAAAGCGAGAGAGAGAGAGAGAGAGAAAGACAGAGAGAGAGAGAGAGAGACAAAGATAGATAAATAAAAGAGTGAGAGAAAGAGAGAGAAAGAGAGAGAGAGAGACAGATAAATAAATAAAAGAGTGAGAGAGAGTAATAAGAATACGAATAAAAATACGAAAAAGAGCGAGAGCAAAAGAGAGAGAGAGAGAGAGAGGGAGAGAGAGAGAGAGAGAGAAAGGGAGAGAAAGAGAGAGAGAGGGAGAGAGAGAGTATGGTCGAATTTCGGTTATTAATATCACGAATGCCAGGGTGGATTCCCCCGATGGGAGGGCGGGCGGGCGGTACGACCCCCTCGTGCGCGTCAGACCCAGGATCCAGGGCCTTCGGAGGCTCGCCACCTCCCCCCCTTGGAAGGACTCCCTTTTGAGACAATGGACGCCTGTGGCGCTGGATGTCTCCGACGACGTCTGGGGACCCCCGTCGCGACGCGAACGCCACACGCTCGGACCCGTTTTACTACTATAGAGACGTCAGTTATCCGTCTCGTTCTCTCTCTCTCTCTCTTTTTCTCCGTCTTTCTCTGTCTTTCTCTCTCTGTCTGTCTGTCTGTTAGTCTGTCTTTCTCTCTCTCTCTCTCTCTCTCTCTCTCTCTCTCTCGTTGTCTCTCTCTCTCTTTCTCTTTTCTTTTTGTTATCTTTCTTTCTCTATCCCAATGAGAGTGTCCCGGGGCACCGATTTATTGGAGATGAGTCCCTCTCTCTTTCTCTTTCTTTCTTTCTCTTTCTCTCTCTTTCTCTCTCTTTTTCTCTCTTTCTCTCTCTTTCTTTCTCTATCAGTTGAATCGAGAAATGTGTCAGGAGGTCGGTTCGAGTGCAAGAAACGGCGTACCTATTAAAAATTTATTCGATCGATCGATCGACTTTTCACGAGAATCAAACAGTTCATTTTTTTTCTCTTTTCGTTCATTTTATCTTTTTTTTTTTTTTTATCTTTCCTTTCGTCTCCTCGTCGTATCGGTTTAATAATTACGAGCAAGGTGATATTTCCATCTCTCTTCTTTCTTTACTTCATTCTTCTTTTCCCTTTTTCTCGTCTTTTTCTTTCACACGAGAATCGAACCTCCTTTCTTTTTTTTTTCGTTCTTTGTTTTCCCTTTTCGTTCTATTTCTTCCTATATCGACATAATACCTTGAGTTAAGTAACGATTATTGTTATTTATTTATATTTTTTTTGATACCATTTTATTGAAGGATGAACATTCGATATTATAGAACAGAGAAATTTTTTTTTTATTTATATAATGACGAAACGAACTCGATATTTTATATATACATACATATGTATAGTAATAAAAGATATAGAATTATTTTTTGAAGATACAAATGGAAATTTTATTGAAGTATAATAATAATAATAATAATAATAATAATAATAATAATAATAATAATAATAATAATAATAATAAAACATAATAATCTCATTTAATGTAAGACTAGAAAAAAAATAAAAAAGAATATAAAAATCTTATTACCATACAATGACAAAAAAAAACAAAGAAGAATAAATTACGAAAAAAAGAAAGAAGAACAGAGAAACAAAGAAAAAATAAAAAAGAAAGAAATAAGATAGAGAAACTTTATTCGTATATCTAAGTGTAATAATGAAAAAATGAAAGGGTCAACAAGAAACAACAATATATTTTACAGAAAAATTGTTTCGAACGAAGCGTACAAATGCCACACTGTAAACACGTTATCCACCATAATCTTGTAGCCACGAGAAATTAAAAAAAAACAAACAAGAAGACAACACAAAACAAAAAAAAAGAAGAGAAAAGAAAAGGTAGAAAGAGAAAATCGAATACGAACAAAATTGACCGGAGAAAAAATTAGAAAAGTAATTTCAAACAAATAAAACGGCGCGATGGTAACGCATGCTATTTGAACGCATCGAGAAAGAAAAGAATGAAAACAAAACAAAAAAAAAGAAAGATTTATCGATACTCACGCATTATCGTTTATTTAATACAAAATATCTTATCCAAATAAAAACGAACGTCAAGCGACGTTCGTCGACGACGTTCGTTCGCCTAAGAAAAACTAGTTCGATACGCGTCCAAGATGTTCTCCCTCGTGGTTACTATACGGCTTCTTAGAGTAGCCAATGACCACCGGTACCGTCTCGATTATGCTGTCACACGGTAAGAGAGAGAGAGAGAGAGAGGGGAGAAAAAGGGTTATGGTGGAGTAAAAGAGATGGATGAAATGGTGATGGCTGAGGAGAAAGAATGGGGGGAAGGGGGAAGGTTTCATCGAGCGAACCTTTCGATCGTATTCGATGTCGGATCTCGTTCGTTTGAAAACTAATTCCTCCCCTCTCCCCCGGTCCGTTCCACCCCCCCAATCCTTCCTACGCTCCCTCCCTCCCTCCCGCCATTCACAACTTACGGTCGTTTACAATATTGTATGACGTTAAATCTCGTTGCACGATTGATAACCTACGACAATAATAGAAAAGCACTACTCATTGGTCTCCGGATTGTTTCGATTTAAAATCGAATGGTATACATAAAACCGAGGGGAGTTGAAGACGACGACGACGATGACGTTTCAATCGCGAATGCGTTTAAATCGTATCGATCGGGGATTCGGATACGAATTGTATAATAATTAATAATACGAATTAAATAATTAATAATAATTTATATTTATATAATAAATATAAAGATACGAAATATATAATAACGAATTATATAATAAAATTATATAATAACGATGAAAATTCATTTGGTATTAGATTTTTAATTTTTTTTTTATTTTTTATTGTTATACCTTTTATTTATTTAGTCGATCGATCGGTCGGTCGATCGATTAATTATGATTTTTTTTAATCCTTCGTTATGTACCATCGATCTTTACTTTTCTTTTTATCATAATTTTGTGTTATATATAAATATCTTGAATATTTGTCTTTATATAAATATACATGCGTATAAACACACACACAGATGTATGCGTTTGTGCGTGTATTTTATTATATATATACACATGTACACAAGAAAATTTCAAATTTACACGAATTTACGTAAACGTATATAATACTTCAAACGTAATTGAAAAAATTGTTAAAATTGTGACAACTGTTTTCTCTTCCTTTATTTTCTATTTATCTTCAAATAACAAGGTTTGAATTTATAAATGAATTTATTTATAAATTAATAATTTATTTGTTAAATAAATAAGGTTTCAATTTTTCTCTTCATTTAATCTATCCAGTTTAATAATAATAATAATGTAATTTCGTGATAAACATTGTGACGAAAAGTAGTTTTTTTCTTTTAACATAAAAATATATACAATAATTAATTCCTATATAAGTTGTCGAGAGTGAAAGTAAAATATCGATAAAAAAATAAATAAATAAATTTTAAATTCTTCTTTCTTCAAGAATAAAACAATTTTTTAAGTTGCCAAGATTACGTTAGGAAAGATTGCAAGAAAAATTAGGAAAAATAAAAGGAGAAGATAGAAGAGGGAAAAATTGCGTTCGATAAACTTCAATGGGGACACGTTAGAGAGAAAAGAAATATAAAAGAAAACAACAACAACAAAAAATGAAAAATATAAAGCAAAGAAAAGAAAAGAGAACGAAAACTAAAGCTGCTTTTCGTTTGTATTTACGTATCGCGTGTGCACGTGCTGCTAACTGATGGAAGGACGCAACTGAAATGATCTCGAAACAGTGTAGGACGCATTTCGTGTTTGCAATGTCGTTATTACATCGTTTAGTCGAACGTACCCGCGTACCTTCCGCAAACGTGCCGCTTATTTATTATTTCAAAGAAAACTGAAACTGAGAAGAGATATATGCGAAACCTTGGACCGTAAGGATCTTGGTCCCCTCCCCCCACCCCTTAAACGTCGCGTGTATGGGAGAAATTATAAAGGCTTCGCGGTTAACATGACTCTCTTCGCGGCGATACCCGACGAAACGAGGAAACTTCTTCGAATGCCCTTAACCATAGGAAAGTATGTAATTTTAAGATAAACTTCGTAACGACGTGTTTTCTTCTGTTTTTTTTCTTGTTTTTTCTTTTTTTAATTTCTCTTTTTATCCCTTGTTTTTGTTTTTTTTTTACATACAACCGTTATATCCCATATAAGTTGTCGAGGGTGAAAGTAAAATAGACAAGGAGGAAAAAAAATTAATAAATGATTAATATTTGAATTTTTCTCGTTATTTAATCTATCAGGTTTGATGATGATGATGATAATGATAGTGATAATATAATTTTGCGATAAACTTTGTCACAGAAAGAAATTGTTTTTCTTTTCAACATAAATATGTATATAATAATTATTTCCCATATAAGTTGTCGAGGGTGAAAGTAATATCGATAAAAGAAAATTAATAAATAAATAAGGTTCGAATTTTTCTCGTTATCTAATCTATCCGATTTAATAATAATAATAATGTAATTTCGTGATAAACTTTATGACGAAAAGTATTTTTTCTTTTTCAACACGGATATATGTATATAATAATTATTTGCCATAATGTTCGAGCAAGGAAGTAACATAGATAAAAAATTTGTTTTATTCCAAATTTCTATCATCCATTAATATGTCTATTGATGATAACGTAAATAATGATGTAATTTTGAGAAAACTTCGTCAAAAAATAAATCCCTATTTTTCACCGTACAATCGATAAATTTTCCCCATAAATCGTCAATATTCTTTTCATTTATCTTCTATCTTTATATATATTTATACATATACAATCTATCTATTAATAATAAAGTAACTTTAATAGTTTATTTTTTCAAGAACTTTGTCCTCACTTCTTTGGTTTTTTTTTTTTTTCTTCAAACTATATATATTTTCGTTTAAATTATTCATTTCCCATAAGTCATCGAGATCGAGTATAACGTTAAAAGAAATTTTTAATTTCTCTCGTTATCGAATCCATCCATTAATAATAACGTATAGAATAATTTGAGTAAAACCTCGAATAGAAATAATATCTTATAATTATAAATATTTTTATAACAAAATAACATGATAATACTCACGCCCTGAAGATAGTTGATTTCATTCGTGGCATCGTTTCAAATCGCATGATCCATGGGGATTGGACGTCGTTGAACATAGAATAAAGAATTAAAGATGAGAAATCCTGATCGAAAAGTCTCGGCATGCGTCACGTTTTTAAACATTAATTTTCTTTTTCTCTTTTCTTTTTTGTTTTTTTTTTTTTCAAGAAAAATTACGAACGTTAATAACAGTTCAAACCGTTTTTTCTTTCGTACTATAATTCTCTTAATTTGTTATCTCAATTATCATAATTCTTGGAGTATAATTTCGCGCCTAAATTTTAAACTATAGTTTTCCACGTATCCTCAAACTATTATCTTTTTTTCCAATCGTGAAACATTCGTTCATTATATTATATTATATTAATTAATTAAATAATTTTTTTTTAAATTAAAAATCTCTACCTCGCTATGATGATTCTAAAGAGATACCGAGCGATTATAGTAATTTTCAATAAGAAATATTCATTCGTTGTAATGTACCAAACGTTAGTATTACATTTACTTGATCGAAAAATTTCTAAATTACTCTGTTAATTTGTTAATTAAAAATTTGATATAGAAATTTGGATAAATAATTTACGATAAAGAAAATATTGCTTCGTTGTACCGTACTATACACTGGTATATATATATATATTTTTTTTTTAATTGAAAATTTATTAATCGATCAAATAATTAATAATAATCCAAGCAATTTTTTAACGAAACTTTCTCAACGATTTACATTATTAATGATTTCTATAAAAGAAAAGAAAAGAAAAGAAAACAAAAATAGATAAATATCATAGCTTCGTTGTTTACGTTATAGTGGAAGAAGAAGTATAGTTATAAATTCATAGTTACAAATCGTTAATCGTAATCGATGTAATATAAGAACGCAAGAGACTTTTCGATTTCTTTAAAAAAAATCTCATTAAACTTCGAGATCGTTGATCGTAATGATCCATACTCACGGATGTTGGATCCTGAAACAGAGAAAGAGAGTACCAATCGAGTTAGCAATTAAAATTGATGCGTTGAAAATCAGAAGACCGCCATTAACACGGTCAATCTTCGATTTCAAGGATCGATTATCATCAAAGGAGAATTTCTTTTTTCCTTCCATTCCTTTTCTCTTCTTTCCTTTCTTTTCCTTCTCTTTTCTTTTTGTTTCTTTTTCTTTTGATCGTCTGACGTTTCAAAAATTCGTTCAACGGAGCGAACTCGCGTGGAAACGATGGAAAATAAAAACAAAAGGTAAAAAGAAACCCCGAAAAAGAAAACAAAAAAAAAAGAAAAGAACAAACGGATAGAAGAACTTGAATAGATTAGATAATAAACAAAAAAAATTAATTAATTAATTAATAAAGTAATTAATTAAAATAAAAAGAAAAACGAAAGGAAGAAAAAAAGAAGAAACAAAAAGTAACGATTAAAAAAGTTTCGAGAAAAGAAATTTTTTTCACGACGATCGGATATTATTATTATTTGTTATTATCATTATTAATATTAATATTATTATTATTATTATTATTATGCGAGAGCTCGTAAAAATAATCGAAAGAACGTAATGATCGAGACGCGACGAAAGCGTCCGCGATACGTGCGCATAATATAATATAAGGACGCCGCCCGGTTTTCTAACTATAAAGACGTTCTTTCGTTCTCGAGGCGGTCGTCGTCTCGACATATTCTCTCGACAATTTGTTATGCATGCTCACGATGAACGAAAATTGCATTTAATTCGACGCCGTCGTTCTTTCGTCGTCGAACGACGACGATCGACGATCAACGAAAACGACGAAGACAGGCAGCGAGAGATCTTTCGAAAGAAAAGAAAGAGAAGATTTAAGTGAGGCAAGATAAAAAAGAACATATATATATATATATATATGCGCTCATGTTTATGTGTGTGTGTATGTAAAAAAAGAATTATATATATATATATATATATATATATATATATATATATATATATAAAAAGAAATAAATAAATAAAAATAAACGTGGTGGGTTATAACGAAAAGGGACGACGTAGATAGTATAAAAGGGATACGTGTAGGGTGCATAAATGTAGATGTTCCATTTAAAAAGCCATTTTCGCGTGTTTAGCATAATACGTAATCGCGCGAACCTCCATCTCCACCTCCTCCACCTCCACCTCCTCCACCTCCACCTCCTCCACCTCCACCTCCACCGATCGGAATTATTTTATCGGTCGTTCGTCCTGAATTTCTACGTAGTCCTGTCGTCTTATATACGATATATTCCTCTTGTATACCGAACGGACGGATCCTTCGGTAAGTAAGGTAGGAAAGAGACGGAGATAAAGGGAGAGACATAAGGCGAATGAGAATGAGAATAAGAGAGAGTGAGAGAGAGAGAGAGAGAGAGAGAAAGTAAAAAAAAAATAATGTCGAAGCTATCAGCAAGGATCACGTTCCCCGAACAGTTTAAATCCCTTCTCGTGTAAACGAGCCACGAGGTGGTTGTTTTTGGTAGGAGAAAAGTGGCATAGTCGGAGGGAAAAAGAGAGGAGACGAGACGAGGGGAGAGGAGTGGAACGGGAAAGAGGACGGGGTGGAGGGGGCGGGTGTGTGGTATAAATATTCTTTGCACTTTCTTTTGTTGCATCTTCTTGCGCCTTTTACACTATAAAGGAGCCAATATACCAGTGGATTAAAAGCGAACGAATGATTATTATGATGGGAAGTTAGGGCTATACTCTAAAGCTTGACGTTCAGTTTACGACGACGTAAAATTACGTTGAAGAGATACTCTTTCAAGTATTATCTTTTCGTCCCCCCCCCCTCTCTCTCTCCTCTATCCTCTTTCATCACCTTCACCCTTCCCTCTCCCTTTCTCTTTACCTCCGAACGTCTCCCTTTTACCATACTAAACCATAAAAAGGATGATACTGTTGGTATTACTACGATCTCTCCTCGTGTATATTATTAACGGCTCATTTTCTATGGATAATGAAATGAATTTGATGTACGAATTTATATTCCACGTCGATTATCATTCTCCCTCGTTCGTTTCTTACGAGATTTATTTACTTTCTTTTTCTTTTATTTTTTTTTTGTTTTATTTCGTTTGTATCTCTTTCATATTCTTTATTTATTTATTTACTTATTTATTTATTTATTTATTTATTTGTTTATTTATTTGTTTGTTATCTTCTTTTCGTGTTCTTATCGATTACTCGAATAGCATATTTGTCTCTGTTCAAAAAAAAAAAGAAAGAAAAGAAAAAAAGGAAATTGTATTTTCTTTCTTTCCTTCTTTTTCGTTTCCTTTTTTTTTCTTTTTTGTTAAAAGATATTCCAACAGTTTTTACACGATCGTAGAAATTTTTGTAAAAGTAATTGAAACCTAACAAAAATAATTTAGTGTTTCGTTCCGCCGACGTAAAGATGAATTATAATTATAATTAGCATTAATTAATTATTATTAATATTAAAATAATACGGAAAATATTAAATAATCAAATTCTAAAAAACCATCTATACAGTCACGTTGCAACGAATCACGAATGTACTCGTGTTTTCATGTACACGAATATAAAAAAAAAATCAAGTATCAAAAAAATCAAAATAAGTTATACCATTAGAATATTGTGCAATAACGCATCGCGTTAAATCTCGTTAATACCAATTCATCGTAGACAATTAATTTCAATAAAATTAAACGAATAGGGTCGATGAAATAATATTTCCATATAACGATTACAATCGGTCCTCAAATTAATGTGCGTATATGCGAGTGCATATGTATGACAATTACTCGAAACTAAAGCACGACGTCGATTGTACGGCCAATCAGGAGGAAGAAAGATTGGAGCAAAAGAAAATAAAAAGGGACAGAAGAAAAAAAAAAGCAAAACAAACAGAGAGAGAGAGAGAGAGAGAGAGAGAAAAGGCAAATAAAAAGAAACAAAAAAAAAGCACTCCGATAGCGCAGTTTAACTTTATCGCTGGCCGGGCTCGTCGTGAAATTGGCCTGCCCGTATGCGTTTGTTTATGAACCCTCGAAATGTTCTGCGGTGATAGTTTTCGGTGATAGGGAATTTCAATGTGGACGAGCAGAGACGAGCTGCCTGCGGTTTTCCAGCTCGCTACGGTTACACCCCGGCATAGAGCTAGCTCGCGACCCCTGTTCCGTTTAAATATTCCATAGCAATGCCGTCACCGTTAACGCGTTTCAATCAGTCTGCCGAGTAAATGGCGATCCCCGTACGTTCTCTGGCAAACCCTTTAAACAATTTCAGCGGCTCTACGATACAACGTTACCCTTTCGTTTAATCGTTCTCAATTTTTCTCATCCCTTACGTACGTAACAGATTTAAAAAAAAAAAAAAAAAAAGACAGCAACGATACGACCCATTTGGAATTGATCGACGAAGGTCTAAATTATTCGAATTATTAATTGTTTCTAATAGTTTTTTTTTAATTAATTAAATTAAATTACTTAAACGATTAACAGATCAATGCGATAGCAACGATGCCATTTGTCGAATTGATCGACGAAGGTCTAAATTATTCGAATTATTAATTGTTTCTAATAGTTATTTGGGATATAAGAGAAAAGAAAAAAAAGAGAGAATTAATTTAATGTAATTAAACGATTAACAGATTAATGCAATATTGTGTATAGGAATTAGATAAATAACGAAGTAAACACGAAGAAAAATAAATAAATAACAAATATTATTTTAGTATTGTAGAATTTCTATAACTACTTACTGGCTCATTATTAGTATACTATATTATATTAACATTAATTATAATGATTATATTAAAGTGACATTGATACTAAGAGGATGGTAATTAGTATGAATAGTAATATTAATATTATGTAATAGTATTTATATTAAAAAAAATTATTATTAATAAAGTAATATATTTATTATATATACGTAGGTATAATTTATTACATTATATTAATATAATATACTAATATAATGAAGTTTACTCTAATAATGAAGATTTGGACAACGAAGTTTGACTATTAATTCTAAATAATATTGAAATTTTCATTACTCTCTCTACATTCAAACAAAACGATAATAATAACAAAATAAACAACAATAGTAGAAAAAATAAACTGTATAAACATTAAATCGTGTAATAATATTACTAAATAACATCGAAATGTTTAATAATGTTAGGTACGATAAAAATAATAATACAGTACAATATTGAATTTGTAATTGTTAAAAAATTTTTCAATAAAAATACCGTCGTTATTTGTTCGGATATAATGTGAATGAAAATGCCAATGTTACTTATATAAGCCAAACCCAATATTTTGAATGTCGACTACGATTTCCGTTTATTTTTATTAGACGTTCCCCGTTTTCCTTTGAATTATTTACACTCAAAGTCGAGAAATCCTCCAGTCTACGTCTAAACCGTCGGTAGATTTAGAAAGTCTATCATAAATAAGACGTACGTGCGTGTAATATCATCTCTGATTTAATTTATTGTCCACGTAAGAGTTTCAATCGTTTTATACGTCCACGTTTCTTTCCTCTTTTTTTATTTAATAATTATCGCTCGCTAAGCAATACTAAGGATTTCATATGATGACAACGTTAATTAAATCTTTGCAGTTAACAGTTAACAGTATAATAATAATAATAAGAATAAAGATATAAATAGAGTATCTCAAGTAAATGATGAATATATATAATACCTATGTACTATCTTATAGGTAAGACTATAGGACAATTATTTTCATTATATACCATAATTTACTATAATTATTTTCGTAATTAGACGAACGGGAGCAAAATAATTTAAAAAATAAAATTAAATTAAATTAAATCACGAGCTCGCATGATGTTATCTATCATTAGAAATATCGTAAACAAAACAAGACGACAATGAATAAATAATTTCAACAAATAAAATAAAATAAAATAATCAAAACAATGACGTAAAAATGAAATCCAAGGCAAAAAATATTTTTTTAAAATCGTCGATTATAGGGAGGCGTAATTACAAAAAAAAAAAAGAAAAAGAAAAAACGAACGATCGAAACGAATCATTGCCTATACACGGTAACAACAATAAAATCTTAATCGATTACCATTGATCGTCATGATTCGTGTATAACGGATTCTTACATATAAATAATTAATTATAGTTATAATTCAAATAATATAAACGATAAGTTATTTCAAAGAGATAAATGGGATCGTCCATTTTCAAGGAGAGCGACGTTATAAGAATATGTATATATACTTGTATTATATTGATTTATATGTATATGTATATGTGTATCTAGTACTACTAGTGCTACTACTACTGCTACCACTACTCTTGACTTTTGCGTTACTATTCTTATATATATATATATAAGAATAGTAACTATATATAGTAACTATATATATATATATAACTATTAATATATATATATATATATATATATATATATATATATATAATATATATATAAGAATAGTAACGCAAAAGTCAAGAGTAATGGTAGCAGTATTAGTAGCACTAGTAGTACTAGTAGTAGTAGTAATAGTAATGGGAAGAGAGTAGGAGAATGAGAATGAGAATGAGGATTAGGATGAGGAGGAAGAAGAGGGATTGTGTTCCTCACTCTACACAGGAGTTCTACCAGCTCCCTTACGAGCCTCGAGTACCTCGCCAATAAACGTTTGTACGAGTCCATAAAAAAAGTACCAAGAGAGTGAGATATATATATATATATATATATATATATATATATACAGAGAGAGAGAGAGAGAGAGAGAGAGAGAGAGAGAGAGAGAGAGAGATGGATAGATAGATAGATAGATAGAAAAAGAAGAGAATAGAGAGATGGTTCGCCACAAGATCGCCTCCGGCTCCCTGTGGAATTTTAACTTTTAATAATAAAGCGAGGGAGTCTCGCGTTGTTACGTTATGATAGCGTAAGCGAGAAGGGCAAACCGTAAAGAGAGAGTGAGAGAGAGAGAGAGAGAGGGAGAGAGAAAGGAAGAGAAGGAGAAAGAGGAAGAGGAGGAGGAGGAGGAGGAGGAGGTGAATTAAGGGCGGTATAGGAGGAAGCGCCGGAGGTTCCATATCCCTCCCTCTTCCCTCTTCCCTCTTCCCTCTTCCCTCTTACCACCTACCGATGCTGACTCTTCTACTCTACTCCATGCCCATCGTATATACCAGGACCGTTTGAAAACCGCAGCACAGGCACCGCCGCCACCGCGTAATTGCCGAGCTCTCACTTACCGCTCGTCGACCGCTCGTTCGATTGATTATTATTTTTATGCGCTCCGACCTAGCTGACCTCGTTCCCGATCGCTTCGTACCCCCCATCCCTTCCCTCCCTCTTCCTCTCTCTCTCTCTCTCTCTCTCTCTCTCTCTCTTTCCATCTCTCTCTATCTCACTCCTCTCAATCATCCACCGTACAGAACAGGAGGTTCACTCGCTACGTTCATTTCTCTTATGAAAAATTTTCATCCTACGAGAGAGGAGTACTCACAGCCTATACAATCCAACCCTCTTTCTCTTTCCCACCTACCCATCCCGGACACTCCGTTAATCCACCCACCCCCAACCCTAACCTCCACCCCGATAGACACAGACACTGGTCCTGGGAAACCTTTCGTGTCCAATTGGATTTATATAAAAAAAAAAAATCGATGGATAGATATACTCGTGTATTTATATGTTACGTGGAGATTACGCTACGTTAGAATGTCATTGGCTCTTATTAGATGTTTACGTTTTAATCGATCTTCTTCGAGTACTTTTTTTCTATTTCGTTTTCCCTTGTCGTTGATGTTGTCGTTGTTGTTTTCGTTGTTGTTTTCTTACAACGTTACCGTTGTTGTATTTTAATATAATGGCCGGCGATGCGTCAGGACGTTGGGGAGGGGGTAGTGAGAGAGGGAAGGTGGAAGGAAGGAAGGAAGGAAGAGAGGGAGGGAGGTAGAGGAAAAAAAAGAATAATTCTTCTTTCCATTCCCTCTCTTCCCACCCCCTTCAATGTTCAACTCGAAATCTCTATATTTCTCATCGTAATATCGGACAAAATGAGTCTTTTATACGCATTACGTACGTCCTGACCCGAGAAGAAAAGGAGGAGGTGGAGGAGGAGGAGGAGGAGGAGGAAGAGGAGGAGGAGGATGAAGAAGAAGAAGAAGAAGAGCTTATTTAACTCTCGGTCGATCGGTGGCTGGCGGCTTATTATCTTTACGTTCCTGGACCCATCTGACCTTAATGCACTCCGATCGCTGCCGCGCCTTCAATCACGTTATTAAACTTCTCGATCCCACACATGGACATATATATATATATATATATATATATATATATATATATATATATATATATATATACACAAACACACACGAGTACTCGTCAATGTATATACATATGTATATGAATGCGAATATGTATATGTATGTGTATGTACGTAGATATGTGTATGTATGTATGTATGTATGTATGTATGTATGTATGTATGTATGTATGTATGTATATATGTATTTATGTATATGTATGACTCTGAAAGTTGTGCTGAAGGGGGAGCAGTGGGGGGTTTGTACTGGGATGAGAGAGGGAGAGTCAGGAGGAGGAAGTTGTGCAAACGTCGTCGTTTCTTTGCTTAAACTCGGAGGTTTCGTAAGAGAGTATCGTGTCATGGGAATGTGTGTCCCGTGTAATGTACCGTGTGACTTTATTCAAAATTAATATGTATGTATGTATGCTCGCGTTCGTGTGTGTATATATATATTTATATATACGGCGATAATTGGTCTATTCAATTTTATTAGATTTATTATTATTATTATTATTATTTTTTTTATTGTTGTTGGCACTGTTGTTGTAGTTGTTTCTGTTGTTATTATTATTATTATTATTATTATTATTATTATTATTATTATTATTATTATTATTATTATTGTTGTTTGCATTGTTGTAATTGTTGATGTTGTTATTCTTCTTCTTATTATTATTATTATTATTATTAATATTATCATCATCATCATCATCATCATCATCATCACTTCATTGTATTTCTATTATTATTATTATTTTTATGATAATTATTATCTTTCTTTTCTCCTTTTTTTTTTAATAATGTTCGAACTCTTCAAATAAGAACCGATTGAATATCAAAGATAAAGATAATGAAAAAAAATTAAATAAAAAAAGAAACTAAAAGAAAAAATTCTTTTCGATAAGAAACGATAGAAACGATGATTAGACGACTAAAGAAGTTGTTATCGTTAACAGAAAATATTGGACAACAATTATAAAATTAATCGTTAACGAACGAATAATGTTGAACGAAAGAGAGGATATATTCTTAATGACGATTTTAAACACGAACGAACGTTAATGTAAGGTAGAAGGAAACTTTTAATATCGCGGCAGTGAATTTGGAATAATTTTCAAGAAATAATCCAAGTAGCAATGTTCCAGGCAGGAGTTATGTACATACAACGTGAGACGTATAAATAAAAACAACAGTACAAGGTTCGCGTCCTCGCGCATAAAGAAAGGAAAGGCAAGGAAAGGGAGGACAAGAAGAAGGGGAGGAGGAGGAGGAGGGGGAGGAAAGGAAAAGAGGAACAAAAAACGAAGAGAGAAAAAAAAGAGGGGAAAAAAAAAGAAAAGACGAAACATTATACGCCATAAGCACGGGACTTGCCAACCCGCGAAGTGTTCTCCTCGCCGACGATGTAGAGAATAATAATTACGTTTCGACGGTGTTAATATACCCGACTACAGAAATTTCTCCAGGGACCTTGTCCAACTCGTTGCGTAGGAAAACCGAGGAAAAATGTTTCCTATACCTGTTTTGTCTTGAATGTTACCGAGGTTTTTCTCTTCTCTCTGTATAAAACGAAAACGTAAATGGGTATATATATATATATATATATATGTGTGTGTGTGTGTGTGTGTGTGTGTGTGTGTGTTTGTACGTACAAACTTTCAAACATGTCTGACTAAATTTTCCCTAGTATGTTTCGGTATTAATGATATTCAAGATCATGCGGAAACGTAATACACGTTTCTTTTTTATCCTGTTACCACGTTAAACATTGAATATTCTTGCAATGTGTTTCTTTTTTCCTGTTTGGTTTTCTTCTTTTCTTAAAAAAAAAAAAAAAAATAAATAAATAAACAAAAAAATTCCTAAGGGACGATACGAACGAATGATCTTCGAATGATATGCGTTTGATTATCGTTCGGTGAATTTTACAATTTTTCTACACTCTTTTTCTTTTTTTTTCATCTATCATAGTATTTTTTTTCTTTCAACCATTTTTTTATTTTTTCGTTTTTTTAGAAATATTTCGAAGAAAATTAAAAAGCGATTAATTGTCGTCAAAAATTTGATAGATGCTTTGATTGGTATTCAGTGATTTTTTTTTTAATCTTCACGAGTTATTATTTTTAATTAATCTTTAATATTTGATTTATTATCTTACTTTAAGTGTTTCGTTTCTTTGTTTTTTCTAGTTGAAGAGATTTCAATTCATATTGAAAGTGATTTATTTGTTAAAAATAAGTAATTTTTGGTTTTTCCATCGAGAACTTCCAAGGACGATCTTACTTTCAAATCCTAATTTCCTTAGTAAGATATTAAATATTCAAACTTAAAATTCTTAACATTATCGCGATCAAAAGAGAAAAAAGAAAAAAAGACAAATCAAAATCAATGATTCGAATTTTACTTAAAATTCATTAAAATTGCATTCCTCGTCGATGGATCTAAAGACGAAGAAAATCGAGAAATAGAAATATAATTTTAGAAATAGAAAAATAATTTTATCCGACAGTCGTACGATTCGATTCGAAAAGAGAAGCAAAAAAATATATATATATATATTTCCAAATTTATCTAACATCAATAAAAAAAAAAATGTTACATAACAAATAACGAAACGACGATTGGCGATAATCCGATAAAATGTAACGATAAATAAATTTATCGTTGTCATTATTAAATCGTGTACGAGTAATTACGATTTCGAGATATCTGGAAAAAAAACCCCCCCGTATAATGTTAAAACAAGTTCGACGATATGAACGTTGAGGCGTAGAACTTAATTACGAATGTGACGTCTGAAAATCTCACGATTTATCAAGTAGCGATGGGTGGGGGGTCTTTTAGAAAGGTAGGTGCGAACATAGCTAACACGATTCCATCGGGGGAACTAAAAAAAAAAAAACATATTCGGCGTATCTACCAAGCTACCTAACTACCTATCTACCTACCTGCCTGCCTGCCTAAGCGCATGTCCGACTGTTCGCTCATTTAAACTAAATTATTCCAAATAAATGAACGTAACGCGCGTTATATACGGTACACGTTGTCTCTACAATACCGGAGACATTCGTTTGCTCTTAATTAATGATCCGCGTAGAAGACGGGAGGATTAATTGCACGCAATCAGATCGCGGTAATTAATTACCGCGTGTTCGGGCCACTTTATTCGCCGTTTCTCTCTTGCGAGTATACATACATACGTACGTACATACGGGAACTATGAGCTTTTACGTGTATTGAGAACTAAATGTGCGTGTTTCCCCGTGTATTATCCTACGTGTATGAACAAATATATACATATATACATATACACACACATATATATATATATATATATATATATATATATATATATACATACGCATATGTATTTACAAATACGTATCGTTAGATATACAGAAAGAAAGAGAGAGAGAGAGAGAGAGAGAGAGAGAGAGAGAGAGAGAGAGAGAGGTAGGATGTGTTTATGTGTTGGTTACCAGTAGGTAGATATAAGCCTCAGGGAGGAATCGAGGAAACGAAGAGCTCAAAGCAAGTTAAACAGCCACGAGACCATGAAAATGTTCAAGGTAACGTTACCCTAAGTAGACGTACAACGACGACGACATCCAATAAGCCTTCGATAAATCCTCTCGATCGTGAACAAGCGTTTACTCTCTTTCTCTCCCTCTCTCTCTCTCTCTCTCTCTCTCTCTCTCTCTCTCTCTCTCTCTCTTTCGTTCGTTTTCACATACCATCGAACATCCCTATAGTATATGTGTATATATATATTTACTACTTCGATTTCATTAACCTCCAAGTTAACTTCTTTATATCGTTCATTTTCCGGACTCTTTCATACCATAACATCGTATTACCTTTTGAATCATACTTTTTAATATGGCGGATATGATATTTTCCTTTTTTCTGCTTTCTTTTTTCCAACGTATTATGCGACTTTAATAACAAGATTTAATCGTATTGATAATAAGAGCTTTATCATTCATTTATTATATGTACTTACCCGGTACATATACGATATGCGTTAGGGAATTATCATTTAAAATCGTACGTACAAACGACCTAAGGGTTATGTTTTCTTGACACGCGATCTCTGTACATAGAAAGAGAAAGAGAGAGAGAGAGAGAGAGGGAGGGAGGGAGAGAGAGAAAGGGCTTCGTCACGGAAGTCGATTTGAAAAGGGACGTTCCTATGTATTTGTTTCTTTTTCTTTTTCAACACTTTTTATTTTCTATTTCAGTTGAGACAGAGAGACAGAGAGATGGAGATAGAGAGAGAAAGAGAGAGAGAGAGAGAGAGAGAGAGGGAATAATATTTTATATTATTTGAAATAGCGTATTGAAGCTATCTCATTAAATTGAAAAACTTGCATACCTATGCAACATACTATCAATATAAAAAAAAATTGGTAAATTTTAACATAAGCTAAGACTTCGTTAATTCAAAAATATGAATCTTACAATAAGAACAACAACGACAACGACAACAACAATAATAATAATAACAATAATGGAAAGAAAAATAAATAAATAAACATTTCATTGGACACATACCAAACGTCATATATTAAATCGTATCTACGATAATCGATTGTCGTCATACGAAAATCTATATCATACATTATATCACTATAAAAAATACTATACTATCATTATAAAAATACTACATACTAAATACTTATCTGATACGTTATATTACACAAAAATCATAATAAATATTAATCATATAATACTAATACGTCGATCGTATTGAATTCGAAGTAATGCATAACGATCAAATCGTATCGACGATGAAGATTCCCACTTCTGCAATTCTTTCAGGCGCGAGAAAAAGAAAAAAAAAAGAAGAAGAAAGAGAAAGAAGGAAACGGAGGAAAGAGGAAGAAGAAAAGAGAACGAAAAAAATTCAGAGAGAAAAAAAGGGAAAGAAAGAAAAAAGAAAATAAGCGAGTAAGTAAGTAAGTAAGAAAGTTTACTCCTCTCGTGTGAATAATATGAAAGCTTCGAGCTTTCAACATTTTTCATATATATCTCTTCTCTCTCTTCTCTCTCTCTCTCTCTCTCTCTCTCTCTCTCTCTCTCTCACTCTTTCTCTTTCTCCTTCTATCATCTTTACGAAATGCGGCACGTTTTATCAATTTCTCCCTTTCTCCTTCACTCTCTCCCTTTACACATACAAACATACTTTCTCTCTCTCTCTCTCTCTCTCTCTCTCTCTCTCTTTCTCTCTCTCTCGAATTACATCCTACCGAGCGTATAAAAGGCAATATATTACATAATAAGACGGCATCACGGTAATAATATCGCGATCGCGTATCCAAAAGACGAATGGACGAGGAACTCGCGCGAACGAAGGGTTTGGTATACAGAGATATGGGGTTAGGAGGGGGCGTAAATGGGGATGTGTAGGGGGAGGGGGCGAGGAGGAGGGTGAGGGAGATTGTAAGGGAGATGTTTGAAATGGTTTATGACGTGCGAGCGAGCGAAATGAGTCGAGGAGTAGGTAAAATAGAGATCTTTACGATCTACTTGACGATACGAGACCTTCTCTGCTTCTTCTTCTTCTTCTATTTCCCTCTACCTCGCCTTCACCTCCACCACCTCCTCCTCCTCCCCACCCTATCAGTCTTTTCTTTCCCCTTTTCCGTCGACATTGAAGCCGTGGGTAAAACTTTACTTACAAAGCCACGCCGGAAAGAGGACGCTTCGTCTTTACTTCTCTTTTTACCTCCTCCTTCACCTCCTCCTCCTCCACCTCCTAAGCACTCCTCTAACCCGTACCCCACGGTCGGCTCCTCCACCCTCTTCGTTCCCATTCATCCCTCCCTCCCACCTTTCCCTTCGCGTCTCTTACGTTTCTCGTTCGGCCCAAAAAAACTCTTCTTCTGCTCAACTTTTCTTTTTTTATATTTTCTTATAAAACAGATCGCGCGCGTCATGCTTTATTATCACACCTCTTGGCGTCCGTTGCTTGAGAGAAAAGGAAAAAAAAAGAAACAAAAAAAATAAAAAAAATAAAATAAAAGAGAAGAAAAATGTAAATAGAAGACGGGGAAGAAAAGATATAAAGATAAAGAGAGAGAGAGAGAGAGAGAGAGAGAGAGAGAGAAAACAAAAAAGGAAAGAAAATAAAGAAATTGGACGTTTTTATTCGTCGAAGAGTATTTCTTTCGGTGGTATTTCCCTGGCAGGAAGATTATTTGCACATTTATGCGGATTTATTATAGCGCGAAGGTAAGCCAAGGTGCGCGAAGGTGCGCGCGCGCGCGCGCGCGTTCCCCGTGCGATTCATTCGCGTGCAAATGGACGTTATTACTGCCTGTAACGTTTAGATTATTCCCATAACGTGGCGATAAAACGTTTGGTTGTTTTTCTTCCCTTTTTTTTCCTTCATTTTTTTTCTCTTTTTCTCCCGTTTTCTTCTTTTTTTTTTTGTTTTTTTTTTTTTTTTAGACGCGGGATTCGGGATGCTTGCTGCACACTGCACGTACGTAAGGTCAGTGATTTAAGGGTAAGAAGAGGATTGGTATTTAATTTAAACGTTGGTACGTTCGCGTTTGTGAGAATCGTTTGAGGTGGGATTAATTTTTCCAACGAATCGGAATTGACATCGTTCGATTAGGCGATTGCGATCATTTTTTAAAATTGTAATAACGTTCGATCAGCGGAAGATAATGTTGTTATTTTCTTTTTTATCTTTTCTTTTTTTATTGACGGTGCGAATTATAATAACAATCAAATGTATATAAAAGTTAACAAGCAGTGAATATGAAGTAATATGAAAATTAATGTGCGATGAACAATGCGTGAGATTTACAAAAAAAAAATAATAATAATAATAAACGAGAGGAAAGTGAATTAATAAATAAATATATAATAACATTTTGGGATTTCATTACAAAAGAGTAAAAAAGGAATGGCAAATTGATGAATAAAAATATAGCAACATTCTGAGATGTTATAAAAAATATTTGGAATTTCATAATAAATTAACGAATGAAAATATGATAAAGGTTTAGAGATTTCGTAAGCAAAAGAAAAAAAAATAAACAACAAATGCAAACGAACAAAAAATTTTATAGGAATTCCAACGACGTACGATACGATACAACAAAAAAACAACCATACAACAAATTATAATAATAAAAAAAAAAAAAATAAAGATATGACGGACTCTTGAAAAATTTATAACAAAGAAAAACAAAGAATAATTTCCGCCAAGGATTATGAGAAATATAATTAACGATGCGATTAAATAAACAAATGTACGCGACGCTTCGTTTTGGTACTTCGTAAAGAAATAAAAAAAAAAAAATTCATTTAATGATAAAAAAAAAAAACAAAAAAATCACGACAATTGATGAACAAACAGTGGAATTAACAAAACAAAAATGTGAAAAAAATCTCGGGAGATCGTAACGAGAGAGAAAGAGAGAGAGAGAGAGAGAGAGAGAGAATAAAGAATTTCGATAAAAAATAACAATCAACGTAAATCTTTTTTCATTTTTTTCATTCTTTTTTTTCTTTTTTTTTTACGAAGGAAAATTATATATAATGACTCGCGGAATCATCCCATCGAACGTCCCACATTACTATCGTCGTTTTTATAATGCCCACGATACGTATGCATAAGTTGTTCTCAGGTAAGTTTATTCTCATTATATTTAATTATCCCAACACTTATTTTTTCATTATCGAGAGCATCGGCCTTCTCCCCATGGTTGCGACGATGCGGCCCACATACGCCTGTAATCTTGATAAAGCCAATGTAAAATACACTGTCACTCGATACCCTTCCTGATATATAATTTTCGCAGCTGCAAGCCGGAAATGCAAAAATGCAAAAATGTTTCAGTGCCGTATAAGTACATAAATATATATATATATATATATATATATATATATATATATTTATTTATATTTATTTTATACATAGTTGCGTATTATCAAAATCATATTACTTAACATGAAATATTATTACGATATAATTTCTATTTCATAGAAATTTTTTATTATGGGTAGTTGATAATAGGAAAATTGTAAATCGATGGTTAATGCATGCAAACGATGTGTACGGCACTTTTAATTCTTTTTATCTTTTCCTTTTCTTTTCTTTTTTTAAATTTATTCCCATTTACACCTTCGATTAAAACAAATTGGACTTGTCGATCGAGCTGTCGATAAATATTTCCATAAAAATTATTATATTCTTTATATTTTCTCATTGCAATGACAAATTAAATATCAACTAAGCTATGAATATATTTTTCAAAAACAAAAAAGAAAAGAGAAATATTATTATATTATTTACATTTCTTTAATCCAATAATATTAGATTAAAAAAAAAAAATATTAGATTATCCATTGCTTCGATTAAAACGAATTAAATGTGTCGATCGAACCGTCGATAAACATTTCCGTACAAAAAATATTAAATTCTTTATATTTTCTCATTGCGACGAAATATTAAACATCATCAACAGAGCCGTGAATAAATTTTCCCAGAAAAAAAAAAAGAGTAAAGAAGAAATATTAACGTTATTTATTTAGCTCGTTAATTGATACAAATTGAACGCACGAATTGAGGCAATCGATGAATTATTTGACCAATCGAAAAATATTGGACGATTACTTTTTAATTCTTTTCTTTTCTTTTTTGTCGCTCGTTTTAAAATACACAAGTATGGATAGATACACAATGAGATACCGTTTCCCAAAGCATAAGCATATATATATATATATATATATATATATATATATATATATATATATATATATATATATATATATATATATATATATATATATATATATATATATATATATATATATATATATATATATATATATATTATATATATATATATATATATATATATATATAAGTATACTTTAAAATAAAATTTAAAATCTCTCTCTCTCTTTCTCGCACTCTCTCTCTCTCGACGAGGTAAAATGCGTCCCACGTAAGATAAACGCGCTTTTATGAAAACGCTTGGTCCCGAAGAACGATAAATCGTTATGATTCATCGCAACCGTGCGAGACTTTATGGGTGCCCATCGTGGCGCTAAGAAGTCGAGATTTCTTTGGACTACCAACGTGGGGAGGACATTCGTTATCATACCACGGAAAGTCTTAACTTCTCTTGCGAAACGATTAATGGACGTATACGACGACTAATCGCGTTATTGATGCAATAATCGTTCCGAAAAAAAAATTGCAATTTTTTTCTTATTTTTTTTTTTTTTTCTTTGGTCGAACGATTAATATGCACGTATTACGTCAATTACAAAATTTCCCGGTTAAAGAAGGGAGAAAATTATTAGACACTGTATCGTAACTATTATTATTATTATGTTTTTTTTCAACCATATATCATAATACACATTCGATATTAAGAATATATATCAACGTTGGAACGAAAGAAACAGCAGTCTTTTTTCTTTTTTTGTTTTTTAATATATCGACTAATTTTATAACAAAAAAAAATAAAATAAAAATGCAAATAATAGCAGAGAAAATGAATAAACGATAAAATACGCGGGAATAATATGGCGTGAGGTTTGTTATGCCGAGAACTTTCGAACGGTCTTTCCTTCCCGTGCCTCTCTGCCCGAGCACGCCCTTGTTGATCGCGACCAATGATGGATCTACGACTTCGACGATTAGAAAGAGACAGGGTGAGGGGTATAAGGGGGACGGGGGCAAAGGCGGTGGTAAATATCCTCCGTGCGAACGGGTTGACCACCATATCGTCGATCTCGTCG
This sequence comes from Dolichovespula saxonica, assembly GCA_911387935.1. Lineage (NCBI taxonomy): Eukaryota > Metazoa > Arthropoda > Insecta > Hymenoptera > Vespidae > Dolichovespula > Dolichovespula saxonica. The sequence continues at coordinate 3,128,834 of OU427015.1, read as the reverse complement.
CGAGAAACGCGATCGAACGAGCTTTCTCGCGGTTGATCGAACCGTTCGATTTGATTAATCGATCGATCGACAACGATCGACCAATGGTTGTGATTTTTAGATCTTAAGATGGATCCAATTGTAGATTGTACATCGGTTTGATTCGATTTATTCAATTTTGGCAATCGATGGTTATATTTCTTAAACGTTTGACTACGAAAAGCGTGTATGTATATACGTTCACACAATATATATATAAGCTTTCAAAATTTTATCAATATATACGAAAGTGTAAATACACGCCCTCTAAATTTTTCTTACTGTAAGACCTTTATTGTTTCTTTAATGATTGATTCAATATTAAATTTATTATAAATAAATTATTTTTATTATTCTTATTTATTATTATTACTAGTATTATTATTATTATTATTATTATTTATTATTTATTATTTATTATTTAGTATTTATTGAATTTATTTATTAATTTATTTATTCGCAACGATTGACGTGCGTAAATCACTGCTAATGGATTAATAATTAAACGGGTCCATAATTCTTTCAAAGAAGTTACAATTTTAGAAATGATTGAAAATAGATATTTTCTTTTTCTTTTTTTAAATTTGACGGATTTCAAATTTCACAATTACAGTTATGCTAATCACGAATATCATTTTGTAAGAATTTATTCATACACTTTGTGTGTGTATATGTATGTATGTGTCTGTGTGTGTGTGTATCTGACGTAATAATAATAAATATCTTAACCAAAAATTTATTTAAAATGAAATGAACGAACCAATGTTGTAACGAAACAAAATTTACATTATCTAACGTATCCATCGAATCAGACGGATATCGGTCGAAGTATAATTATCGAAAATTTGCAAAAAAAAAGATTAATATTAAATTTATCAAAAAGATAAATATCACCTCGTTCCAAATCAATATACCTGTAATTGATTCGAAAAATGTCAATTTAATAATCAAACGAATAAAAAAATATTATCATCTGACGTCAATGTATAAGTCGATTCGACGAATATCAATAGAAGATGATTGTATAAGTGTGTAAAAAAAACTGTTAACATTCGAGAAACAAAGTAAATGCAAAAACAAAACCAAAAACATGAACGTAATAATATCACATATATTCGCACAATAACGTTACATGATATTACTATTACGCGTAATAATATTGAATAATACTAAACGAGAACGTAAAAGAGAAAAAAATAAGGAATAATAGTAATATATTAATAATATTTAATTATTATTAATTATTTGATTATATTAATATATAATAATAATAATTATTATTATTGAATAATATTAATAATAATAATATTGAATAATATTAATACGAGAACGTAAAAAAGAAAAAAATAAAGGAATAATAACAATAATAATAATAATAATATTCTCTTTTACGTTCTCGTATTATAATATTATTCGATATTATAATTATTGATATTATTCAATAATAATAATAATAATAATAATAATAATAATAATAATAATAATAATAATAATAATAATAATAATTCTAAAAGAGAAAAAATTTCGATACTTCTCTCGAAAAAAGGTAAAAGAAAGCAAGAAAGGAAAAAAGAAAAGAGAAAAGAAAGAAAAGAAGGTAAAGAAAAAGGTCGAAGTTCATAGGAACGAATTTAAACGGCCGCACGAACTTGCTCGGTCTGGAGAAGCATGATATACAACAAACCCACGTAAGGGATCGTGCGAACCTAACAAAGATGCAAGGACGGATCGTTAGTAGTAAAGTTACAACAAAGTGGTAGTCATCTTTCAAAGAAACAGAAAGAAAGAAGGAGGAAGGAAGAGGAAGATGAGGAGGAGGAGGAGGAGGAGGAGGAGGAGGAGGAGGAGGAGGAGGTGAAGCTGGAGGTAAAGATGGTGGAAGTGTTGGTGGTGAGGGAGGTAGAGGTGGGGATTACGTACTGGGTCTCAAGAGGTAATATTATTTTTCCTTAGCGGCGTGATAATTGGCGGCACGGCGTGGAAAACACGCGAACAGAGGAGAACTCTTAAGCGGGAGAAACCACTTTCATTGGCATGGAAATTGCATGCGTGGCTCGCATACTACTACTACTACTACTATTAATACTAATACTACTGCTACTACCACCACTACTACTAAACCACTCATATTCTATACTCGCTTCTCTTCCATCGCTTTAATCATATTTCGTATTTCGCGTGGGTAAGAAACGAAATGTTGTAAGAGACGTGTAGCAGTACGGATGGGTATAATTGCAAGTCCTATATATACATACACACACACACACACACACACATATATATATATATATATATATACATATGTATGTATAAATATATATATAATCTCCCCTTGAATTATTCCAATGTGATACCGATCTAAATTCGCTTTCTATAAACAAGAATTCTTTTCTCGTCTTTCTTTTTTAGTTTTTTCTTTCTTTCTTTCTCTCTCTCTCTCTCTACATCGTGTTAAAATTCGTCATTATCAGATTTGTTCTTTTTCTCCCTTCTCTCTTCTTCCTCCCGTTCTTCTTCTTTCTTTTTTTTTTTTTTGCTTTCAATTTATCTAAACCCTATTCATTGAGATCGCTTCTGCGTCTTAATAAAAAAAAAAAAAAGGAAAGAAAATATTTCACAGAATTAAAATCAACGAAGACGAACTTGAAATTCGAAACGATTTGAAGATCGCAAAATATTACCGTTTTTTTCTTTATTCTTTTTCTTTTTTTTTTTTTTTTCTTTTTAATATTCTTCGAACGAAGCTATTTAACGCTATTAGCTATAACGAGAGAGTTATTTTCGATGTATTCGTTTTGGAATATTTTAATTGTCGAAATACGGATTAACTGTGACGACGTTACGACGTCAAAAAATTCACAGAACAAAAATGGAGGACGAATTTTGAATTCACAAGAAGAATTCACCAAGAGGAAACGAGATAATCGGAAAGTAAGAAAATAATTTTAATTTTCGTTTAGAAAAAAAAATCCTCTCGATGGTTTATAGAAACGAGGGAAAGAACGCAATGAAGAATGAGAATCGTACGTCGGAGTTAGATCGTAATTCTAAATCACTTGGCCGACGGATAAAAATTCACGGGAAAAAAATTACGAATTCAAATTAAAAAAAAAAAAAAGAAAAACGATGGACGACAGGATCGCAAAATATTCCTGATTTTTGAAATAGTATCCCTGAACGTTTTCTATAAAAAAAAAAAACTTTTTTTTCTTCATAAATATGCATTGCCCCTAGACTTTATATTCTTAGTAACTAGATCCCGATTCTGAATCGCTGTGCCTGTGCATAAAAATTCACGAAAAAGAAAAAATTTCTTCAAATTAATTTTCCCGAACGTTTATTAAAAAAAAAAAAAAATAATAATAATATCTTTTCTTTCTCCGTAAATGTGTCATTATCCCTAGACTTATATTCCTAGTGACTAGATCCCGATTCTGTATCGCTGTGCCTGTGTATAAAAATTCACGAGAAGAAGAAAAAAAAAAGAAAAGAAAAAAGAAAATAATAACGCAGAAACTTCTGCGAGTAAGATGGAAAAACGACGAATGGTTTGTACGAGAACTCCCTAGAAATAATTCCTATAAATAATATGAATTCCGAAATAATATAAATGCCGAAATAATATAAATATAACCACTTGCTCAATCTATAACACCAGAAACGAAAGTGAAGAACGAATATCCCGGTCGAGTGTCCCGAAAACGTTGAAGCCCCATGCCGTACCCCTTGTGTTCGCTGTCCTCCCGCACCCCTTTCCCCCAAACCAAAACGAGAGGCATCGTGGGCGTATCCCGGGATGGACCTAATAAATTGTTTGTTGTAATTAAATGAGTTCGAGGGAGTCGTGTTGGAGGTTGAAACGTGAAGGGAGGAGAAGGATGAAAGGATGGAAGGAAGGAAAGAAGGAAGGAAGGAAGGAGAAGAAGAGAAAGAGAGACAGAGAGAGAGAGAGAGAGAGAGAGAGAGAGAGAGAAAGAGAGGGGTAGGTGGACCATGGAGAGAGACGAAGGAAGAGTGGATGAGGTACTGGAAGGAGTATGAAGAGGAGGAGGAGGTGGGTGTTAGGGGTAGGAGTGCGTGCTAGGTGGAAGGGGGTGCAACCTTCTCTCTATATATAAAGGAATAAAGATGAACGGCCTATGGATGGGCCGCTATCTGCGCCGTTGGAACAGAAACACGCTCGTGGCGCGACAGCCCCTGACAAATGACGGCAGAGAGCGGCGGTGCTATTGCCGCCGCCCTGGTTCGCTTCCCCACCCCACCCCACCCATCACCCACCCGCCCACACCACTCCACCGACTTCAACCTCCACCACTACTACTACCATCTCAACCTCCACTGATACTACTACTACCAGCATCGCCTCAACCTCCACATCCACCTCCACCACCTCCACCATCACCACCACTTCCTCATCCTCTAGCTTCCAGTTCCAACTCTGGCTTCCATACTGGTTCAACTGGAGCTGACTCTCGACGAGGATCCTGCAGCATCGGGTACAACGCTACAGCCCTACGGCCCTACGGATACGAATACGGTTACGGATACGGATACGGATACGGCTACGGCTATGACTACGGCACCATCACGGGGTTGGAACCACCCTCCGGGAGCATGATTAAACACGCGGGGTGGGTGGAGGTGGAAAAACGAAATTGACCGAGGCGAATATTCTAACCCGAGAGCGCTAAACCCAATGAGCTCGCGATTGGCTTGGAAATGGAACCAGAAAAAGAAAGACAAAAAAAGGGGGAAAGCGGGGAATAAAAAAAAAAAAAAACTATTCGAACGTTCCACCACGGTCGGTAATGAAATCTACGATTCCTTTCTTTTTCTTTTTCATTTTATTTTACTTTATTTTATTTTATTTTATTTTGTTTTGTTTTGTTTTCTCATTCATTTTTTTCTAACCTCGATTTTATTATTATTGTGGTTATTATTGGTGATACTTTTTTTCCGTAAAATTTCGTCGATTCGGCTTTATTAACAAAAAAAGAAACAAAAACTAGAAGAAATAAATAACAATGATGTTCAGGAACGAAAACATTGTGCGTAGTCTTATTATTATTATTGTTATTGTTGTTGTTATTATTAATACTATTATTATTATTATTATTATTATTATTATTATTATTATTATTATTATTATTATTATTATTATTATTATTATTATTATTATTATTATTATTATTATTATCGTCGTTGTTGTTGTTGTTGTTATGTTATTTTCTCTTTACTTTTGTTGTTCTTCGTACTACTCTCATTTGTTATTGTTAGAGAGGAAGAGAACAGTGAATTCATTTTCATTGTTATCGTTCACTCTATCTATTTTGAATATTATGGTTTTACATGGTTATACGCTTGAAACGGTTCTCTAACGATCTAACGATATGTCTGATCATATGTACGATCTTTTCTTTTTCCCCTCTTATCCTTTTCGTTCATTATTTTTTTTTATCTTTCTCTACGTGATCCATTGATCCACTGATATTTCTGTTAGAGAGAAACAGATAGAGAGAGAGAGAGGCGAACTTCTCTTTGTTATTCTCCATTATCGAATTTAACTATTATGATTTTACACGATTGTTGGATTCAAAACAGTTCTCTCTATGATCCTAATTAAAACTTACGATTATTTCTTTCCCTTTTTCGTTTAAATAATCCCTTTCATTTACGCTATCGCGAACTCTTTCCTCGTTATTCATTATTTTACTATCCCTCAATCTAGTCATCATTAACGTTATTGTATTATAAAGATAAAAGGAGAAATACAGACAGACAGACAGACAGAGAGAAACAGAGAGAGAGAGAGAGAGAGAGAGAGAGAGAGAGAGAGAGAGAGAAACTTCTAATCGGTGCATTTCTCATTGTTAGAGTCCGCTATTGATTTCGAAATATTATCTATGGTTTTACACGGTTGTACGGTCGCGTAACGTTCCCGGCCAATGTTTTGTTACGGTACGAACAAAAGTGGCCGATTTATCGTCGAATTCCATCGGATACGAAGGAAATTGATTTCCCGTTTAGAGAGAGACAGAGAGAGAGAGAGAAACAGAGAGACAGACAGAGAGAGAGAGAGAGAGAGAGAGAGAGAATTTCACATGGGGTATAGAACCTTGTATTTTCTATTTTCGAGCTTGGAAAATTCGTGGAATCGCGGGTGTAGGGGAAGGAAGGGGGAGGGAAAAAAGTGATTTTCATCGTTTTCACCCTTTGACCCTTTTATCGGGTTGAAAAACACGAACGTATACTCTTTGTACGTATTAGTACCTATACACACGCATACATACATACATACGTACAAACATATATACATACATACATATGTACGTACATACATATATATATATATATATATATATATATATATACATTCATACATACATATATGTGTGTGTGTGTGTGGGTGGGTGTACATTTTGTAAGAGTGAGATAGATAGAGATAGAGAAAGAGAGAAAGTGAGGACAGAGAGAGAGAGAGAGAGAGAGAGAGAGAGAGAGAAAGGGGTGGAATAGAAGAGAGATGCATTTATTTTATGGACGAGAGAGAAAGAGAGAGACAGAGAGAGAGAATGAGAGAGGGGAGTGGAGCGAAGGGTCGAATCGAGCGGGCTATGACGCACTCGAGAGAGAGATAGATAGATAGAAAGAGAGAGAGAGAGAGAGAGAGAGAAAGAGAGAGAGAGAGAGAGAGAGAGAGACGTCCCGAAAGCTCGGGCCGACGCTTTGGCCCCGATGGATTTGACAGAAAGCTTTATACAAAGCGTTGTCGTCGCGGGCTCTCGCGCGCTATTTTGTATTTTATTTTCAAGCGGCACGCGGATTGGACACGGACGTTAACAGCACTCGTTGTA
>OU427015.1:3081962-3116962 GCA_911387935.1 Dolichovespula saxonica | reverse complement strand
TACTTTCGATTAATCACGATTCGCACTTTTTTCCAGTTAAATTTATTAGATTCGATATATCGTTTCGTGATTCTTTTACAATTTTTATTTAATCGCAATTTCTTTTTTTTTCATTTTAAATTAATTGTAGCTTGCAATTTAGCTCATTAAATTTATTCTGTTTAATATATTTTAATTCATTAATTTTTTTTTCTTCTTTTAACCATTGAAAATAATAAATTTAATAATAATAATAATAATAAAATATTTGATTGCGTAATAATAATAAAACATTTGTTTGAATCTGTTTACTTCTAAAATAATGAAAGGAAAATGTACGATGAAATTTCATGCGTGATATCATTAACGTGATTTCATTCGATGATAATTTTTTTTCAGAATTAATGCAATTATCTATTCGAATCTCCGTATTATTATCATTTCTTCTCACGTATCGTGTTAGTAACTACTGTTAATGTGGAATAACTCAACTATTACATCGTACGCTATAAAGAATCCAAATGGGATGATTATGTCAACCGGAAAGTTGATGAATACTAATAATATTTGTAATCGATCAATGACATCATTTCGTCCCATCGACAAAGAAAAGTGTTTTCTATTGTGTTTCGAAATATCATTAAAATTAGATTTACAAAAATTGTAAATATTATTTTTCTTCTGTTTTTTTAAACGATAGCAAAAATTATCTAATTTTGTAATTTTTATAACTTCAACGAGAGTCGTAACTTATAAAAAAGAATTGATAAATCTGAATTTAAAAAAATTATAGTTAGTTATAAAAAAATATAGAAAAATCGTATCTTATGAACTAAAAAAAAAAAAATAAAGAAATAAATGACATATCTTTTTACATTATGGCTTGAAAATAAAATATCATTTTATGATTTTTATGATTTATTATGATACGAATAGATTTCATATCTCGATTCATCCTCCTCCGTTAATGACTGTCCAATTTTAAACATTTATGTATTTTATATTACATTTTAATATACTCGTCAATATAATATAATATAATATATTAATATTATAAAAATTATATATAAAAATTATATATATAATATCAAATATTAGAAAATGTTTTGTTTAATTAACTAATTCATTGATGTATTTATATATGATTAATGATGAGTTTAATTCGATTACGTAGATCTAAATATATTATTCGAAACATCGATATTTTTTTTTCTTTCTCTTTTTTCTTTTTCCTTTAAATTTATCGTAGCAACAGGCGGGCCACGAGGCGGATCCAACGATAGTCATGAATGAAAGGGTCGATCAATGAGGAAAAAAACATTGGGATGGTTGAATACGTTTCTACGTCGTTAACTACACCACTTGAGTTTTTTGTTAAACACTTGAGTCACTTTGCTTCTTTTCTTTTACTTCCTTTTATTTCTTGTTTTTTCTTCTTCTTCCTCTTCCTCTTCCTCTTCTTGAGTAATTCATGGTCGTCGTCGATTCCGGGAAAAAGTTTTTTTTTTATTTTTTTGTTTTTTTTTTTTGTTGTTTTTGCTCCACGAACTTTATCGTATCTCTGGCGGATTGCCAAAAGGAATCGAACTCCATTCAAGCGAGAGGTGTTCCACTCGAAAACGTATACTACGATGTAGTCGACGATATTATTCATGAATGAAATAAATCTTTCCACGGGATATGTCTTTTCTTCGTATATCTTTTATTTCTCTTGTTTTTTTCTTTTTTTTTTTAGTTAAAAAAAATAAATAAACAAATAGTTACTTCGTAATTAAATTTAACGAAGGTTAACGTTTGTTAATAAGTTCATTTATGAAATTTATTATTTATAAGTTTTATATATATATATATATATTTCTTTTTTTAATGTGTCGAATATATGTAATACATATATATATTCTTTTTTATAATATAAGTTTTATATATTTAACACAATTTATTTATAATTTATAAGTTTATATTTATAAGTTTATATTATTCTTTCTTTTTTTCTTATTTCTTTCCTTATAAGGACAAAAATTAGTTTCGTAAGATCATTCGAAATTAAATCGATTGAAACGTCTACTCGTGAAATAATTTTATTAAAATCAATAAAAATTGAATAATTAATTCTTACTTAAATTTAACGATTATTAACGTTTGTTAATAAGTTCATTTATGAAATTTATTATTTATAAGTTTTATATGTATATATATATTTCTTTTTAAATGTGTCGTATATATGTAATATATACATATAAATTTTATATATTTAATATAATTTATTTATTATTCATAATAATATATTACATAACTTTCACTTTATACGCGATGTTCTATTCGCCTTTTTTTTCTTATTTCTTTCCTTATAAGTAGAAAAAGAAATTTTGAAGAAACAGATTTATTAGCACGTTGTAATTATTATCGCGATTAATTAAATATCGATCATAATTTTGGAATATTTTCTTTCCTTTTCTATTCACCGTCATCCTTCGATATAATTTATTTCATTTCCAATGATGTATCTTCAATATTTTTAAATATGTATCTTCCAAATTACGAATACATATCACAACAGCCAAATTCAATTGAAATGATCTAATTGATTGTAAACTATTAAGATTCGTATCTGTCCTTTCTTTTTTTTTTATACATATATATATATATATATATATATATATATATATATAAATATATAAAATTATTTCAAGAGTAGAGTGATGTGCAGATGTAACGATAGTTCGACAAACAAAAAAAAGCAAACAAAAAAAAAAGGAAAAAAGAAGAAAAGAAAATTTTTCTTTCCATCAATATTCGTAACCATAACTGACGGTTAGACGTGATACGTTATAATATAAAAATAAGATCGATGGAATTCGGGAAGTAACAATCGAAGATTCCCACGGCGCTGGGAGCTCGGCTCGATTAAATCAGAACAGAAAGGATCAAGAGGAGAATGATAGAGGAGAGGAGAAATAGTCCTCTTCTTTAAGAAGTCACCGACGGGAATGATGCAGTTTAGATCGTTGGATTATTCCCAAGGGTGGGGAGAAGTAGTACGTGGATATCAAAGGTAGAACAGAAAGAGAGGAGCGAGAGAGAGAGAGAGAGAGAAAGAGACAGATAGATAGATAGATAGATAGATAGATAGAGATAGAGAGAGATATATATACATATATAGATAAAGTAAAGGTAGCTTCGAAGGTGGCACGATCGTCGCGCGAAAAGGGAATCCCGTAGGAGATCGCGTGGCTCCTCGTAAATATGGTAATCCTGAAGTATCAGGACAACCCGGTGGGTCGGGAACGATAACGGCCATTATATGTGAATGCTCGACGAAAAGGGAATTAGGGGAATCATTTGTTAGCCGAAATGTCCGTCGCAGCTGATATAGTCCCCTTGTATGCTTATAAAGGGAGTTTGTAATTTAGGATCGAACGAATCCTTCGAACTCTTATTCGACTATAGGCCCCCCCTCTACTCTCCCCTCTATCCTCTCCCCTCTCCACCCCTACGATTGGATCTTTCAAGGATCGTAGGCTCTCACTAACCTTGAGAACCTTCATGTGTGTATCCTCTTTCTTATTTCTTTTCCGCAAAACCTGTTTTCCGTCTGAATCAATGAATCGAGGAGACCACTCTCTAAGAAGAAATTGATCGATCCCATCGGAGAAAAAGTTTCGAGGGAATGAGAGAGAGAGAGAGAGAGAGAGAGAGAGAGAGAGAGAGAAAGAGAGGGAGACAGAGAGAGAGAGAGAGAGAAAGAGAGAGAGAGAGTCCTGTCTGTGTGTCTGTGAACGCGTGTGTGTGCGTGTGCTTTTTTTCGATCGATATCTAACGGCTAAAGAGATTTAATATAAAGTATAAGAACGCATTTCGATATGATTTATCGTCTAACGGTGTAGGTAAAGAAAATAAAAAAAAAAAAAGAAACAACAACAATTTCGTCATTTTTACGATTGTGAATTTTTCAAACAATCGAACGGACGAAGAAAATGTTTCTTTTTTCGAACGTGCACGACGATCATTGTTGAAAGTGCGTTTGTTGGAAATACGTAAAGAATTTTTATAATCGGATTCTGACGAAATGTTTTCGATGTCGTTCGTTGGTTTTACGAAAAAAAAAAAATAAAACGTAGGACGAGGTTGCTACAAACGTTAAAAAAAATACAAATATATAAATAAATAAATAAAACAATCTTTGTTAAGAGATCCCATGACAAAGTTACACATAGTACGTTAGAAACGTGAGAGATAATTTACTATGAACGTTCCAACGATAACGATTGTGATCTTCATATTCGATTAACACTAACGAATGAGATCGATAATATACGTAACGCAACGAACGTTAGAAAGAATCGAATATAATGTTTGCAACGAAGTTTCTAACGAGAAACGTTCGAAATCTTCATTAAAATAGATACGAACGAATAAGATCGATAATAAATGTAACGTTAAAAAGGGTCAAATATAATGTTTGCAACGAAATTTCTAACGAGAAACGTTTGAAATCTTCATTAAAATGGATACGAACGATTAAGATCGATAATAAATGTAACGTTAGATAGGGTCGAATATAATTTTTGCAACGAAATTTCTAACGAGAAACGTTCGAAATCTTCATTGAATCGATTTCGAAGGAATAAGATCGATAATAAATGTAACGTTAGAAATGGTCGAATATAATTTTTGCAACGAAATTTCTAACGAGAAACGTTCGAAATCTTCATTGAATCGATTACGAACGAATAAGGATCGATAATAAACGTGATGCAACGAACGTTAGAAAGGGTCGATTAATTTCGTAAAAAAAAAAAAGAAAGAAAGAATTCCAACGAAGAACGTTTCAATGATCGTCATTAGATTAAAACGGACGAATGGTTGGACGATGAGGTAACAACAATGACGTTGAAAGGACGAAGAACGATTTCATAGATTTTACTTATATCCAACGGAAGACTTTTGATGTCTTCGTTAAGTTAACAGAAACGGCGACGTTAGAAAATTGAAATAATTTTATACGACAACGTTAAAACGAGAACGTCGTTAAGATTGACGTAAACGAGGCGATGGAAGAGGAGACGAAGTTGAGACGAACGCGTTGAGTTTCAAAGAGTGAAAGAAAATCGTTAATAGATCGTCGACGTTGAGATGATAATTAGAAGGACGTACGAACGTAGAAGAGAGGAAACGATTTCGACAATTAATTAAAGATTTACGTTCGGTTAAGTTCTAACGAAAGTGTTTTGAGATCTTCATTCGGACGGCAAAAACGTTTCGAGGAGAAAAAGATGGATAATTTGAAAACATCCCGCGGTGAGATAATAACTTAATCATTGACAGCGTCGATCTTTCGAAAAGGAAAAAAAAAGTAAGGGTGGGGAGAGGAGGCGGGGGAATGGAGAAAGAGAAAGAACGAAAGAATGAAAGAAGGACAGAGAGAGAGAGAGAGAGAGAGAGAGAGAAAGAGAGGAAGAAATTTTAGTATCGAATCGGCAGGGACATTGGCCAGGTCAGGTTTTATTCCCACGAGAGAGAGAGAGAGAGAGAGAGAGAGAGAGAGAGAGAGAGAGAGAGAGAGAGAGAGAGAGAGAGACGGGTGACATTGGTTGGTCTTCTGGCATCTCACCTCCCTTTGATCGAACCCAGTATATATCCTCCCCCTAAACTCTTTTCTTGCCTTCTCTCTCTCTCTCTCTCTCTCTCTCTTTCTCTTTCTCCCCTACCTTTCTCCATCTTTCTCTCTCTCTCTCTCTCTCTCTCAGCGTGGGGGCTCAGCAAATAAGAACGGCGAGCGTTCGCTCGCGTTATGAATTACAGATTGGCGAATGCGTGCTTAGTGCGTATCACTGCGAGACACCGCAGGGGAAAGGTTTTCTCTCTGTGTGTTGTGTGCCGCGATCTTTCGAGAGAAATAAAGAAGGAAAGAAAGAAAAACAAACAAACAAACAAGAAAAAGAAAGAAACAAGGAGAAAGAGAGAGAGAAAGAGAATAAAGAGTACGAAGCAGAGCAAAGAAAAGAAAATAAAAGAAAATAAAAGCAAAGCAAAGCAAAGTAAAGCAAAGCAAAGCAAAGCAGCAGGTTGCAGGTCGTCCCGTGAGGGGTGAAGGAACGCCGACGAGCTCCGTACTCTCGTTGGTCCTCTTCTGTAAGAGGGAATCACTGCATACATACATACATACATACATTCATACATACGTACGTACGTACGTATAGTACGTAATACCACGTAAGCAATGTACGTATGTATGTATGATTGTATATAGGTATATGTGAGCACCTTTTGCGAGAGAAAGAGAGAGAGAGAGAGAGAGAGAGAGAGAGAGAGAGAGAGAGAGAAGCGTATCTCTACGTGCGCGCCGGGATACGTCACCCGATTAATTTGTTGTTAGCAAACAGGTTGGCAAACTGCGAGCGGATGCTCGGCTTCGGCAAATAAAAGAGCCTCCATTTATTAAGCCAGCAATAAAATAGCGCTGCTCTGCTGCTCTTTCTCCATCCCTCTCTCTCTCTCTCTCTCTCTCTCTCTCTCTCTCTCTCGTTCTCTCTTTTTCTCTCTTTCACTATCTATCTATCTTGCTCTTCCTCTCTCTCTTTCTCTCTCTCTCTCTCTTTCTCTCTCGGTTCCTCCAATCTCCTCTCGCGTTGTCTCCTTTGCTCGTCCGTGGGTGGAACGACGAGGAAGGAGGTAAAAGCGGCGCTCGTTCCCGACGGAGGAGGAAGGGCCATGGGATCGGGACTGATTTATGCGAAAATCGGAAGACCCTCTCTTTCTCTTTATCTCTCTCTCATTCTCTCTTTCCCTCTCTCTCTCTCTCTTTCTATCTCGTTCGTTCGCTCTCTTTCTATCTCATTTGTTCCCTCGCTCTCTTTCTATCTCGTTCGTTCGCTTTCTCACTCATTCATTCTCTCTCTCTCTCTCTCTCTCTCTCTCTCTCTTTCTATCTCATTCGCTCTCTCTTTCTCTCTCTCTTCTTCCGTTACTCAAGCTTCGGATCCAAGGAGCGTGCTTCACTGCGTGGAAGTAATTCCTCGCTACACGTTGGTGGTGGTGGTGGTGGTGGTGGACCTGGTTAATCCAACCCCAATAGCGTCCCTCGCGAAACCACCATAGGAAATATATATCTTCTCGTTTCGTTCCTCGTCGAATTATTCGACATGAAAATTCTCAAATTGTTCGTGTATTAGAGATCAACGAATAATCGACGATCCTGTTTTATATCACTCATAACTTAAATAACGTTCGTTCTAATACTCCTTGACGGCAAATTCGATGTAATCAATCCGTAAATAATGAATAACGAATTGCAAATCATTGATAAACGTTTGAATAACAAATAACGTACGTATGTAAGTTCGTTGGATTGCGTACATATAGATATGATACTATTAGGTATACAATTTATGTATCCCATTAGGTATTTGTTCAGTTTCTTCACAATCGTATCGATTTTGCGATAACAAATCGTTTCGTATCGATATACCGTATCGATATTGACCGACCTTAAAGATATCGATAAATTTTACGTACACATTAATACGCTAAATCGTAATAAGAAAACGCGAATGAATTCGTTATGAGTAACGTTAATAACACTAATGCATACATTAAAAGTTTACGGATAGAACGTTTTTTTTTACTTCCAACAATGAAACGGGCCAAAAGTTTCTCAAGTCTGTTCGACAAATCGATTTACTCTTTTATCGAATATTCTTCGCACTAATTTACTTCTCGCCAATCGTGAAATTACGAATAGTTCGGTTTCGTAAAATTACAAGTGCAATTGAGTACCCTTTCCCTCTCGGTAAAACTTAAGGCTCATCATCCATAGACTCGTTCCGTCGTTCGTTTAATTTTTTTCTAATATAGCAATAAACGTATACGTTTGGAAATAATGTTATTTACAGTACGCAACGATAATACATCGAAGGTTAACCTTGATTTGTTCTGTAGTGGCAATATAATAAAAGACACGCTTGGTATATCCTACGTACGTTTGTTTCTTTTCTTTTCTGTTCTGTTTTCATTGCTTTGTAAACGTAACATATCAACCATTTGGAAAATATAATAATCCTCAGTGTGATACAAGCCGTCAATTTAGATAGGTGTCTCTTCTAAAATCGTTCTTCGAATTTAAACAATTCGTATCGTTTGAACCAACGAAAGTAGAACGACGTACGAAAGTAAGTTGTCTATTATTTTACAAATCAAATATATAATATAAGTCGTATTAAATCGATTATGATGTTAAATCTATTTGTAGAAGAGAACGTACGAGTGTTCCGTACGATTAATTCGAAAATTTTCGAATAAGATAAGTAAATATAATATACGAATATAAAAATAATATACGAATATAAAAATAATTAATGAAAACATTAAGTTGGAATCGTTCACCGTGGGAGTCGCCATGACATAAAAATTGAATAACCTATTGTGATTGGTGAGATGTGGATTCCCGTAAATGATAACGATGGAGATAAACTGTTGCTTGTATAATATTCATATAACAATATATCATTGGCATCTTGGTCGTTATAAATGGATTGTTTCGTACAGAGGAGGAATATGTCTCCAAAAGGAAGTTAAGATATAATACTAAATATATATATATATTTTATATACTCTAGTATTATATGGACGATTCTTTATCATTTAAATAATTTATTGTAATTTAATAACTTAAATAATTATTAAAATATATCATATAAACATAATAATATTATATTATATTGTATAATAATTATTAACAATATATATAATACATATTCAATATATACATATATTTAGAAAGAAAATATATATATATACACATTGTATTATTTAAACATTCATTCATTTAATCATACGATTACATAAATACCATACGTAGACACATTTTATCATTCAACGATAAAATCGAGAATAGAAAAAAAAAAAATAATACAAAACTAAGGTAAATCTATGATGAACGAGCAAAAACAAACAAAAAAAAGGTAGGTCAAGACGTAAAAACAAAAAAAAAAGAAAAAAAAGTTAAACGGTGGAAGATGATGATGACGATGACGACGACGATGGGCGGTAATGGAGGGAGGAGAAGGAGGAGGAGGAGACGAGGGGGTGGATTAGCAATGGACGCAGTCAAGTGGCGAGTAAACGCTTCGGGCAAGCACGTATCCGCGTTAAAGGGACAGGGGCACCATGGAAACCACGTAGCCGAGGTCCCATGCTGCGCTAGGACGCATATATCCTCCGCTATCTAAATAATTATCGCGGCCATTACCATCACGTGGCGTTGTCCGGTGGAGCCAACGACGCTCTCTGCGTAGCGCGCCCTACGTCGTAATACGGGGCCAGGAATATCGTTTGTACGGCATACGACCACATCCTCCGTCCTCTGCCGAGACCTCCTCGTCCTCCACCTCATCATCATCCTCCACCACCTCATCGACCACCTCAACCCCCCCACCACAACCCCTTTCTCGCCTCATCCTCATCCGCCCCGTCACACCTCCTACTTTGTATCAAATATCCGATTGAGATAGAAATCGATCGGTTCTACGAACTGATATACATATGTGTGTGTGTGTGTGTGTGTGTATATATATATATATATATATATATATATGTATGTATGTAGATTATAATATATTTATCTGCATGTAATCGAAAAGCAATTGACTTAAACTCGATCAATTTCGAAACACGCATACGTGTACAAAAGTAATGACACAAGGACGCGCCCTTTTTAGATCGTCCTTATATCCTCATTGGATGTGATAAGAATTTTTATTTATTTATTTACTTTATTTACTTGATTTATTTTCTGCAACGAGATGTATCCACGTCACTGAGATAATTATCTACTTTTATTGATTTATTTATTTTATTTTTTGTTTTTTTTTTTTGTATATATATATATATATATTAGTTCGTGTAATTTTAAATCGATTAGATACATGGATTAGAAATACGAATTAGGAAGTGTTCGTATGATTAAATAATATTAGAAATATGAATTAGGATGCGTTTATATAATTAATTTCATTCGATATTAACATAAATTGTTAAGAAACATTTACGATTGCTTTTGCATGTAATACTTTAAACGTCTAATCCGAAATCCACGAATGGATAAATTAAAAGGCGAGCTTTATCTTTTACTCTTTTAAATTTTCTTTTTCTTTCTATTTATCGTAAATAATGGAAAATGCTGTATCATTAAAAAGAGATACTTCGAATGTTAAAGTGAATGTGCAAGAGAAAGACAGAGAAAAAAGAGAGAAGAGGATTAAAAGGCAAGGATTATATAAAACAATATACAATATTATATAATATATAAATATTCGATTATCAGATATCATCGGCAATATTCGACAATCTTCGAGTATCTGTCGTTAGCTATCATCGATTATCTCCAATCAACTTCGACAATCATCGGCAATATTCGACCATCTTCGGCTACCTCGGCAACTTTAGAAAATTTCGAACATATGGCGATCTTCGGCCAATCTTCGGGTACCCTCGGCAATATTCGACGATCTTCGAATAAATTCACCAATGGTCGGGACCCCCGATTCGATTTGATTCTGTTTTATTCGATCCTCTTTTGTTTTTTTTTTTTTATATTGACGTAGCATCGACATTAATACGCTTGTCACACGTCCGCCATTATTGCGAATACATTTTGTACATTTCACATCGAGGTGGATCAATTGAATTGTTGTTTTTCGTTTGGAAGCACATAAATTCCGACCGAATTTACCTCCCTAGGGATTGTTATCAGGTGACGCAATAATACCGGATATCTGTCAAATTCGATTGTTAATAACCGAACAGGAGATCGAGCCTTAACGAAACGCATGTTTAAATAATGTTTTGAAAACGGTTTGACGTCAACCTAGAAAGATGATCACGTAATTGGGTGAGTATAGAATTCCATTTAAAAAATGTTAAAACGTGACTCTCCTCCCTCCCCACTAGACTATTCGAGGTCATTGCAAAATGCATTCGTCTAGTATATAATATTTTGTTGTTGCGTTTTTAAATAATTGACGAAGTGATCGCGTGTATATAATACAAAGTTAACGTAGTGTATGTAAATATTTATAAGTTCATACATATATATACACATTTTAATATATACATATGTCACGAAATCGTATACTTATGTACGACATGTATGTACACAATAGTACATATTATGGACTCGATAAGGGAAAAGGAACGAGCGGGTGGGATACCAACGGTACGTTGTTGTCATTGTTGAGTAAAAAGCAAAAAAATACAATGATACATCTTGAAAAGTTCGCTCCCTCTCAATGGCGAATCTCTCCACGGCATGGTATGAGACTTCCAACCGTGCCGCGAGACTAGGGAGGAGGAGGAGGAGGAGGAGCACCTCTTCTTGAGGGCTTATTGATCGTGGCAGTTATGCCGACATGTGTCGCGATACTTATCGTGCGCGTCCTCTACGCATACCGTGCACCCATGTCGCGCCGTTACGCCACACGCTGATATACTCTCCGAATGGGGGAGATGGGCGCGAAAGGGAGAGAGAATTTCTTGGACGTCATGGTGGCCTCATTTTTACGCATAAAACTACGGAGTAAGAGAGAGAGAGAGAGAGAGTTTCAATATTATACCGTTCTTTCCGCGAGATATTTATCTTTCATGAAAATTTCTTTTTGTCGTTACCTTTCTCGAAACGTAAAATCGTATAATTTCTTTTCTTCCTCGTAGAGGAGATATTTTATACAAAAAAAAAAAAAAATAAATAAATAAAATAAGAATAAAAATACTTTTTTTTTGTATAAAATATCTCCTCTACGAGAGAGAAAGAAATTATTCGATTTTCGTTTTGATAAGTACGCGAGGAGGTTGGTATTGTAACATGGAGCCTTATTATACTTTCGCGAAGTTTCTTATTATTTTCCTTCATGAATTTATTTATTTCTTCTTCTTATTTTTTATTTGTTTCTTCTTATTTCTTTTTCTATGAATTTATTTACATTGTTTTTATTTATCTTCTTCATTTTTACGAAGAGGAGAAAAATTGTTCGGTTGATGTATATGTTTGTAATGAGTGTATCGTAATAAGAGAGAGAGAGAGAGGGATAATGAGATAAAACGTTAAATCAATTAATAAATACTGACATAAATAAAAATGAACGTTAGTAATAAGTAAGTATCAATTCTGACGCTGTTTGTTAAAAAAAATTATATATTTTATGATCAGAATTTTTACAGTCATATAATTTCTTATCGCGGTTGCAAAACAACCTAATGTTTTTTTTCCCATAACAACGTAATTAAATTGTTTTTTTTTTGAGTTAGAATAAATTACACGATAATTAAAACTTTCGATTTAATTGTAATATTACAAAAAATTAACCCAATATTGTGTTCCGCGATCAAGTCGTTCGACGTAAGATCAAATATTAAACTTCGGTGAATGAAAAGAGAGATAGAGAATGAGAGGGAGAGAAAGAGAAAGAGAGAGAGAGAAAGCAAGATGAAAAGAAGGAAAAAGAGATGGAAACGGACGGGTAAGGGGGAGGTGGGGGAAGAGGGAAGAGAAAAGAGCGCAAAGCCTGCGGCAAACATTTTAAAAGAAAGAGAACTGGCTGCTTCTCGGAGAGAGTTGAAGGTAGCTGCTCCTACAGGAGCCAAAGTATCGAGAGAGAGAAAGAGAGAGAGAGAGAGAGAGAGAGAGGTAAGCTTCCCTCCCTCTCCCGGCTCGAGGGTAAAGGCACCGCCAATTAGCTCGAAATAATGAACGCATTTCGGCTCTTTTGTTTTGCTTCCGTTCGCCGCCTAGCTAAGGCCAACGGAGAGAGTGCCCTGGAGCGAGAGCGTGGCAGCATCACAATGGAGGAGAGAGAGAGAAAAAGAGAACATGAGAAAGAGAGAGAGACAGAGAGAGAGAGAGGTTAGAGACTTCGTTTCAGAAATTTACCGCACGAGACGAGCAACGACGAGAGAGAGACTATTCAGGAACATTACTTGCATAGTAGAGAGAGAAGAGAAAGAGAGAGAGGGAGAGAGAGAGAGAGAGAGAAAGAAAGGAACACCAACCTCTTTCTCTCATCTTTTTTATATACCTCGTTACAATTTTATTATAATAATGTAATATAATTTTGTATGATGAAAGAAAGAAAAAGAGGGAAAAAAAGAAGGAGAAAGGAACGAAAGAGGAAAGGATAAAATGTAAAGGAAAATATTCGGATTAATAAATTATCGTATAAATATTCTCGTATCGTGTTATGATAATTGAATAATAATTAGTTATTTGATAATAATTAGTTATTTGATAATAATTGGAAGCATTCTAGTCGATCGATAATTCTTCGTTCGCTTTGATTTTGGTTTTATAACAATTCTCTTGTCTTTTTCTTTCTTTCTTTTTTTTTTTTTTTTTTAATGTTTTACGGCAATTAGGATAAAAATTGAAAAAATTTCAATCACGATTTATAATTTTGTGTAAGAAAAAGAAGTTAAAAACTTGAGATACATTCGGATTAATTCGTATTCTTTCTTTTCTGTTTTTTGATTACAATTTATGTTAAATATATAGTATAATTAACTTATATTAAAATATATAGTATAATTAAAATCATACAATTAAAAATCAATTACATAATTAATATCGCACAATTAAGACCGATTAAAAAATTTAAATCGTACAATTGAAAATCAATTGTAAAAATTAAAATCGCGACAATGAATGACCTCAAAGAAAAAACAAAAACAAAATCATAAGATTCGCGAAACAAAAAATTAATAAAAGTATGAAGAAAAAAAAAAAAACAAAAATAAATAAATAAACTATAAAGTAAAACATTCAACCAGAAGTGATTTCAAACGTAAGAATTCGACAAATCGTTAAGAACGTGAGATATAAAGGTTTTAAACCTTTTGAAACGTTTTAAAAAGGATAAGCTTGGAGTGAGGTAAAATCAATCTACCAATGATCGTAGGACGAGGTAGGGATATAAGAAAAAGATGAGACGAGCCATCGCGAGTCGAGTGTATGGAATATCTCTCTCTCTCTCTCTCTCTCTCTCTCTCTCTCTCTCTTTCTCTCTAAAAGATTAAGAAGAAAAGAAAAGAAAAGAAAAGAAAAGAGATGGAGAAGGAGGCTCAGAAGAACTAAGGGGTACGGTTAGGTGTACGTGTACGGGTATGGGTAATGGTAATGGTAAGAGTAAGGGTAAGGGTAAGGGTAAGGGTAAGGGTAAGGGTAAGGGTAAGGGCAAGGGCAAGGGCAAAAAGCAAGCGGCGCGATCGAGTGAGAACGATTCAATCAGGAGCCACATAAATCTCCTCCCCGCGGACATTTCAGAGGGCCAGTACCAACGGTTACCTTATTTCTTTCTTTCTTTCCTATCTCTCCTTTTTTCTTTTTTTTCTCTCCTTTCTTACGAATATAGGTATATAGAGTTGTGTATACGTTTATATATATATATATATATATATATATATATATATATATATATATGTATATATATATCCGATCTTTTTTACTCTTTAGCCGGTATTAATTATGCGTCGAATGAACGGCTCGAAAGTCCGGAGCCATTCCAAAACCGGTACAAGTATTTTGCGGCATTGTTAATTCACGTTCCTTCACTACTGTATGCTACCAACATACACCACAACTTTAGCTTAACATGTCTCTTACTTACTCTTACCAGCGTTGATGTCACTACATTCTATATAATCAATCGTATTCTTTCACTCTTTACTTCTCTCTCTCTCTCTCTCTCTCTCTCTCTCTCTCTTTCTCTTTCTCTTATTCTTTTTCTTTTTTTATCTCAATAAAAAATTCTTCGACTTAAACTCAAATCGTCTTTGCCTCGCCAAAACTAATATGCGACAAAGGGTCGCATTAGTCTCGCAAGTAATTCGTTGCATCAATCGTAACCTGTCGGGTCTCCATTTCTCTCTCTCTCTCTCTCTCTCTCTCTCTCTCACTCTCTTTTTTATTTATTTTTTTTTCTACGTAAGGGTGGTGGCATGGGTGACGGTGGGTAAGTGGATGGGTAGAGATACGGGGTAGGGAGAGGGAGGGTGAGCGATACGTTCGATCGAAAATTTTTAAACTTTGCTCTCGATAACGACAATACTTGAGGAAAAAGTAAAAAGAAAAAAACAATATTGATCTATTTTATACTTGCTTGAAATCGAAGCTATATATACATAAAAAAAAACAAAGAAAAATCAAAGAAGAAGAAGAAAAAATAATTATGGAATTAATTGATTAATCGAAGATAGGATTTATTTCGTTTTAAGATCTAAGAGGGCTGATACGTTGAAAGACTCTGTGATGTTGTTGTTGCGTTGAACGGGCCTTCGAAAGTATCAACGTGGCCCCGTGGCAATTACGTTTTTCGTCTTACTCTCTCATTCTTCGACCCTTTACTGTCCTTCCTTTTTTTTTTTTTTTTTTTTTTTTTTAATTTAATCTAACCTTTCTCCTTTAATTCCTCTTCTTATTTTCTTTCGAAAGCTTTTCGGCTTTTCTGGTTTTGCTTTTAATTTCGTTTTTTTTTTCGTTTAATTTCGTTAAATTTCGTTTTATATTCCTTTTTTCTTTTATCATCATCATCAGCATCATCATCATCATCATCATCATCATCATCATCATCATCATTATTCGAAGTTCTCTTTCGAGCCGAGAGGCGCCGACGGCGAACGACATTCGTTTTGTTTCTCGTCCACGAACGAAACCGACAAAAAGATATCGTTCGTCTCCGATCGGAGTTCTCTTTCTCTCTCTTTTTTTCTCTGTTTCTTTCTTTCTCTCTTTCTCTCTTTCTCTCTTTTTATGTCATCCACTAACGCGACATATGAGCCGTCCAATTTGAAAGCGGGGCAAGTCCATTTTATGAGAAAACAAAAAAAAAAAGAAAAAAAATAGCCAAAGCTAATTCTCTCGTTACAAATTAACGTGAAATTTGTTATATTTTTTGTTGTTCTTCTAATTAATTCGTCAATAAATATCATTTAATATCAGTGTGAATTTGTTACTGGTAATTTATCATCGAGGACGATATATTTATCGCGAGTTGATACCGAAACCGAGACAAGTCTCAAACTTCAAATATTGACAGCGTGGAATCTATTAACGCGAATATTAAATATAAAGGTATGATGGATATGTCGAATCTATGTAAAAAACCATTTCGTCCATCGTGAATACTTTAAAAGTTTGCATCATCTAAACTAAGAAATATAAAATTCTATACAATGGAATTGAATTTATTTATTTATTTATTTATTTATTTTTGCTTCATCGTAGCTCTTCGAAAGAAGTATAAAATGTCGAAATAAAATCGATAAATGAAGAACATGAGATATTCAATTTTTTTTGTTTATTATTGTTTTTTATTATATTATTACAATTAAATTCCATTTAAAGAAGATCGACGGTTATCAACAAATCATTGCCTTGTAAAAGCGAGAGGGGTAAGTCCATTGGCGCATACAAAAATCATGATCTTTTTTTTTTACACTCGACACGGATAACCATTATTATTTGCATATTAAATTTTCCATGAAATAAGATCAAAGAAAAAAAAAATATATCTAATGAGTCCGTTAATACTTAACGATATTTTCGAACCCGTTCCAAATGCAAATCGTTAAATATTTAGCGACAACATTCGATGTTTATCATTAAACAAGAAGTTTCGTTCGATGTGAAAAATGAACTTGCAAAGGGGTTACGTGCGACCGGAGGTTACCTGAAGAGAGTTGTTGACAAATACCTTTCGCAATCCTCAAACAAATCCTCGCCTACCCTCCCGTATAAAAAAAAAAAAAAGAAAACCGAGCGAAGTTGTTGAAAAAAAAAAAACAAATAACGACCAACGAAAACTAATAAAAAAAAAAAGGGAAAAGAATAATAGAAGAACGAACCAACGACAACAAAAAATAAATAAAAAAAAAAAAAAAAGAAAACAAAAAAAGCTGAAAATAAAAGAGACCACCATGGTTCGTTGAAAGTGTCGTTCCTCCACTTAACGGCGCTTTCACGTCCGTAATTCATTCCGATCTCGAGGAGGTCGAATAGCCCAGGCAACGGGGCCCCTTTTTCGGGAATGATTGATTCAATTGCATCCGCGTGCCACTCTCTCGTACGGGACGATCTCTCTCTCTCTCTCTCTCTCTCTCTCTCTCTCTCTCTCTCTCTCTCTCTTTCTCTCTCTTTTCATCTCGTTTGAACGGACCGCCTCTCGAAAGGACCCTGCTAACCCCATTATTATTTCCAGCTCTTGCTTGCGGCCCGTGTTTTTAGTCTCGTGGTGGGACGTAGCCCGGCATAAACGCCGTTTAAATAAATGGTACTTTTAAACCGATATATTATGTGCCTGCTCGACTATGTTCTCTCTCTCTATCTATCTATCTTTCTCTCTCTCTGATACATACACTTTGCCTCTTATTCGTTCTAGCCCTATCTCTCTCTCTCTCTCTCTCTCTCTCTCTCTCTCTCTCTCTCTCTCTTTCTTTCTATTTCTCTCTTTCATTTACTCTCTCATGTCATGAAAGTGATGGACTGCCGAGAGTGCACGTATGCACTCTTCGTGTGCATCAACGAGGGCTCGAGGACAGAAAGAGAGAGAGAGAGAGAGAGAGAGAGAGAGAGAGAGAGAGAGAGAGAGAGAGAGAGGGAAAGAGAGAGAGAGAGAGGGAGAGAGAGAGAGGGAGAGGGATAATGTTTCAGGACGAGAGTGGATGTTTTGACAGCAAGTCTCGCTAATCGGCCTTTCCACTTTACTCTGACTCGTCCCGAACCCTCGAAACTCCCCTCCCACCCTCTTTCTCCCTCTCTCACCCACCACCACCACCACCACCCGTACTCCGCACCCAACTCTTCTCCTACCCACCCCCTACCTCTACCCCTCCGTCCTAACTCATCGCACACTACCTACTATATACGTGTAAATTCACAACAATCATGGGAAATTTCGAAATGCGAGGATAGAGATAAGTCGGTTCCTTTTAAATATGTTCTCGCGAATTAATCAGTATAATCGCGTAATCGACGAACTCTTGTCTTCGCCATTTTGTTTTATATATCGTAACGAGAACGAAAACGAAAAAGGTAATATCTGTCGTTCGTATATGGATATATGTATATGTATATATCGTCGAATATCTAACGTTAATCTAACGACGAACAGGATTCGTGGAAATTAGATATTAGATATAGCCGTCGCGTTTAAGATTACAATCTGTGGGAGGGGGTGGGAGTGACGGTAGGGAGGGGATGTATTTCTCGTATTTGGGTAAAGTTAACGGCCTATATATATATGACAATTTATATAACGCGAGTAGTTGAACATCGTACACTGGTTGTGAGGTTTATGGTAGATTGGGTGAGAGTGATGGTGGGGGCAGGGGTTTAGGGGTGTAGGGTAGGGGGAGGATTCGTTTAGTCCTCTCTGTTAATGCTAAGCAAATATTGAATTTTCGCTTTGGTCTTCTCGTTGACGGCGAACGTATACACGGTGGTGTTAACGAATTAAGTTTTAGTTGCAGGAAGGTATTTTCTTTGGACCATTAATCGGATTGGTCGGTGGATTCGTTGTGTCTCGTTTTTGATAATGTTCTTTTCTTTTCTCTCTTTTCCTTTTTATCTTTATAATTTTTTAATCGTTCTTCTTTTTCTTTTTTCTTTCGTTAAACCTTCATGGAAAGTTCGAAAGGGACTCGAAAAGGACGAACGTTGTTGATATTTTTTTCGTAGAGATGATTCTGATGGAATTTTTCATTTTATAAAATATGAATTTTTATTTTATAAACGAAAGTCGTGTCGATTTATTATTCATTAGGAATTATTCATGCTTTGTAATGGGATAAATTATGTATGGAATATATTCGATCATATTTGCGATCGTAATCGATATACGTTCTATCGAAGAATGATTTTATATTGGATACGTTGAGATCGGGATATTATTTCTCTTTTCTTTTTTCAAAAAATTTTTTTTTTATGATACACGAAGACAGGTAAACGTAAATATTTTTGTTTTTCTTCCAAGTTTTACGTTAAATCATTTTATTTTCATTACCGTTTTATATTTGAAACATTGTACTTGATAAGATCGGGGAAGGAAATTTTTATCTACCTCAATTCTTGTCGTTAATTATTCGTTAATTTTTATTTTGTTTACGTTCAATGGCATATAATTACGCGAACGCTTTTACGAGACGTTAGGAGGTTCGAATGGAATGCATAAAAATCAGTATATTTATGTGTATTTACGAGGACTCGAAAATTCTTTGAAAAACTTTCGTTAGCTTCTCTTTTATTTCTTTTCTTTTTTTTTCCTTTTTGAAAATCTTTAATATCATTTCATTATACAGTCATGATCTTTTATTTCCATAATTATTTTGAATTGAAATATTATAAAAATAGTAGGATAGAGTTTTCAATTACGTCAGTTTATTTTTTTTATCGCGTGACGAGAGTTTTGAAATTAAAAATCTTAATAATAACTCGAGTCTTTTATTATTATCTCTTTTTTTTCTTTTATTTTTTTTTTTTGGAAGAGAATGTCAAATTTTATATGTATCTACGCATATGTGTATATCCATTAATCTTTACTATTCATATCACGATTTTATATGATCTGTTGTATGATCACGCACACACACACAAACACATTCAATTCTCATAAAATATCAATATCTATGCATGTAAACAATCACTAAAATGTCACAAGAAAACCACAATTTTCAATTTCACTCGATTACCGCTCAAATCCCTATTGACGAATAGCATCTGAAAAATAATTGCGAAAGAAAAAAGGAAAAGAGAGAAAAAGAAAATTCAAAGAGAAATGAAACGAAGCAAAAAATGAATAGATAAATAAAAAAAAGAAGAAAAAAAGAGAGAGAGAGAGAGAAACAAAAATATTCGAAAAATCCGAGCGATGATCATTCCTTGGTACGTGGCTTAACAAAGTGTGAACATCGTGGTCGAGGGTGTATTTAGAATTCTAAGACGTTACCGACGAGAGTGAGGGCGTCGAGAGGATTACGATTTTCTTTGCGAGCCATGGCGATGACGATACGTACTCGAAGCAAATGTAGAAAAGCGAGAAAGATGACAAGACAGAGAGAGAGAGAGAGAGTGAGAGAGTGAGAGTGAGAGTGAGAGTGAGAGAGTGAGAGAAAAGACACGAAAGAAACAAGGAAGAATAAGAATAAGTATAAGAATAAGAAGAATAAGTAGAAGAAGATTCAAAAGGAGGACGAGGAGAGGGATTCGTGACAGAAGAATGTTGAGCCCGGAACAGCTAAGAGACACGCGGAGACACGTGTAGGTTGGAAGCAGAAAATATATAGAGATAGCCAAAACCATGGTAGTATTTATCTCTCGCAGCTTCTCTTTCCACGGAGCTACCAATCTCTCTTCTTCTTCTTCTTCTTCTTCTCCTCCACCTCCTCCTCCTGCTCCTCTTCCTCAACCTCTTCAACCTCCTCAACCTATCCTCCTTTCTCTTCGCGGTGATAGATCTCTCTTTCTCGAAGCTCCAGCAGTACGGTTTTCCAGCTGCGCGATTCTCGTCAACGTGACGGGCCACCCTCGAGCCCGATCTCCCTATCTCTATCTCACTCACTCTCTCTCTCTCCCACTCACTCTATCTCTATCTCTCTCTCTCTTGCTAAGAGACTCGGCGCATTCTCCGCAAAAAAAGATCGCTCCCTCGCGTACATAATGGCCCCAAGTTGACTCCATGGGGAGCGTTTTTTCGTTCGGGGTGAGCGGGGCGGGGGAGGGGGCAGGAGATGGAGGAGGAAGAGTCGGAAGAGGAGGAAGAGGAGGAGGAGGAAGAGGAGGAGGTGGGGAGTCCACTACCTCGGGCTTTCCGCCTACGAACGAGATTCCAACCTCGGTGAAGTAAGTAAGAGAGAGAAAGAGAGAGAGAGAGAGAGATTGAGAGAGAGGGACAACAGCATGGCTTTGTCTCGCGAGGAGATGCCACTTCGTAAAAGAGAAATTGGCTCGGATCCCTTCGAAAAAGGGACTCGACGACGACGACGACGACGACGACGACGCACTCCGGCGAGACTCTTCTCTTCCACTCTCTCGGTCGATGCTATCGGCACAGTTTCCTACTCTCTGCTATTCCTTCCCTTCGACGAATCCCATCGAAGAGAGAGAGAGAGAGAGAGAAAGAGAGAGGGAGAGAGGTATATAGGTAAAGGAGTATGAGAACGTGCTCGCTTTCTTCTTCTTCTTCTTCTCTTCTGTTACGAGAAAAGATAGATAGATAGATAGAGAGAGAAAGAGAGAAAGATAGAGAGAGAGAGAGAGAGAGAGAGAGAGAGAGAGCTGTCTCGAGAACGAAGTTGTCGTGCCGCGTGGTGTCATGGAGATTTCGAGCTACGATTCCAACAACTTTGCTACTCTCTCTCTCTCTCTCTCTCTCTCTCTCTCTCTCTCTCTCTCGTTCTCTCTCTCTCTCTCTCTCTTTATTTCTCTCTCGCGACCAATAAATTGGACGACACGTTCGATTCTGTTTGGTTCTTTCTATTTCTTTTTTTTTTTTTTTTTGGTTCTTTTTGTTTCATTTGCCATCTCCATCTATCTTTTCTCTATACTTTTATCCATCCCTTTTTTTCTCTAGATTGAGCATCTTATATATTTACCTTGGAAGGTACATGATCGTAAGTTACGTATGGGTAGTTTGTTATTAAATTATTATTTTTGCATGTTGATGTATATATAACGGTATGGTCTTATGGAGATTCCCAGGTACAATTCCAACAACTTTGTTTCTCTCTCTTTATTTCTCTCTATTTATTTCTCTTTATTTCTCTCTCGCGACCAATAAATTGGACGACACGTTCGATTCTATTTGGTTCTTTCTATTTCGTTTTTTTTTTATCTTTCCTTATTTTCTATTTTCCATCTTTATCTATCTGTTCTTTTTCCCTCTCCCATCTTTTGTTACCTCGCGATTAGACACTTTGAGATCGAAGAGAAATGATCAACGAGATAATAGCTCGACGGAGATTTTAGAGACGAATTTAAATCGTGGGATTAAGTGTATTACGTGTATTCCCGTCGAGTAGTACATGATTGTAAGTATATACACGTAAGGGTGCAGTTTGTTGTTAAATTATTATCCCTACATATCGATATATAATATTATAATATTTAGTCGCACGATATATCACCTACTCTGATAATTATATTACATATTTAATTATCGACGATAATATTCGTACGTACTGACTATCTTTTTCACAGGTTATCATTTAATTAATAGCATTTTAAAGTGATACTAAAAATGTTAGTACGGTTAGAGACCATTTGCTCGTTAACTAAACTATTTCATATTGAATATCTTATCTATAGTATAAAAAAAAAATAAAAATAAACAAGAACGAAATAATAAACGAACCGATAAAAGTGAAAAAAAAGTTTTTATGGGTTGTTGCCGATACGTTTAATTTACTATCTCTTTGTCTCTCTCTCTCTCTCTCTTTCTCATAGAAAATTATAATATTCATATCCTGAAAATGAATTCCATTGAATTTCTTTTCCTTTCGTTCCCCTTTGTTTCAAACGATAACTCTTTCGCAATAAGAAATAAATTATCGATTGCGATTGTAAAAGTTCAACGAGTAATCCGTTTTGAAAGGAGACAAGAAATAACAATTCGAATAGACATAACCGATAATTAATAGATTACAATTCAAAGGATAGAGAAGTGTTCCGTTCGTAAAAAAAGAAAAAGAAAAAGAAAAAAAGATTCTAACATCCATAATGCGATTAATGTTAAAATTAACAGAGGAATCTCAGTATTGACAGTTCATTAAGGCGAATCGATTAACTCCACTTTTGTTAAATTTTTTCTTTTCTTTTCTTTCTTTCTTTTTTTCTTTTAAATATAATTATCAAAGCAACTCGACGGAGTGTGTCACAATTAATATTCGCAATAACGTTATTTAAAATTTATTACGATGCGATAATGAATATCCACGACGATTATGAACGTTAAATTAATACCGTCAAGCGAGAAAAATCATTCTTTTTTTGTCAAGGAATGAAAAGTAATCTTTCTTCGAAGGTCAATCCGATTTAAACTCCTTGCTCTGATGGCGATAATCGTCGCGATGATGCAATAGTAACGCGTCAACGAGGCGCGTCATATTCATTCTACCGACGTTCATTGAAAATTCAAATCTTTCAAGGGAATTTAAAAATAAAAAATACAAATGAAGAAAAGGAAAAAGAAAAACGAACGATTTATACTACTTCGTCGCGTTTCTTCGCTTTTTCGTTTTATGGGAGGTTTAATAGATTTGACACGAGCGAACGGCTAAAGTTATTGCTATCGTAAACACGATGGGATTTCATTAAATGGTTGTTACGAAGAAACGATAGATACACGGGAAAAGTTTCAAAGGGGCATCACAGGATCAAGAGTTAGTTTACGTACATACCGCCTAGCGAAACCCTCGAGTGACCTCGTAACCGGAAGGTCGTTTTTTAAAAAAAATCCTACAAATTGTCCCACTACCAATGACGACGTTACTTTCAAAGGAAACTTCGTCTATTTTCCGAAAGAAATCGGGCCATTTCTAAAGAACGTGAACTCGCGGGGACGTTCCGAATACAAATATTATTATAGCATATTTTTATCAAGACGGTTAATCTGTTAAACTATACGTTGTAATTTTATATATATATATATATATATATATATATATATATTAATATATATTATATAATTTTATATATATATAAATATAATTAATTTATTAGGATATTCTTATCAAGATAATTAATCTGTCAAACTATACGTTATAATTATATTTATATATAAATAAATATATATATATATTATATTAATTAATCTATTAGCATATTTTTATTAATTAATTAATCGGTAAATAAGTCGTCTACGTCCTGTCTATCAAATTTCTTCTCTCTCTCTCTCTTTCGCTCTCGTTGTTGATTTTTATGTTCATATCATTATGGGCGGTGGGAGGAGGGATGGGAGAAGAGAAATAACGATAATAAGTTGGAAAGAGATAGATAGATAGATAGATGGATAGATAGATAGATAGATAGATAGATAGATAGATAGATAGGTGGATAGATAGATAGATAGAGAGAGAGAGAGAGAGAAAGAGAAAGAATGAGAGAGGGATAGAGAGAGAGAGAGAGAGAGAGAGAGAGAGAGAGGGAGAGAGAGAGAGAGAGAGAGAGAGAGAGAGAGAGAGAGAGGGAAGGACATTTAAAGGAAGACGTCTGGAGGCAGTCGAAGCGCGGAATCGCTAATTGGCCAGTGCTCCTTCGTGCTGGTACGTTGAGATACCCAGACGAAGTATGCCGTCATCCTCGACGTTTTTGTCCCTGCCAGTTTGCGAGAGAGAGAGCGAGAGAGAGAGAGAGAGAGAGAGAGAGAGAGAGAGAGGAGAGAGAGAGAACGACAACGACGGAGACGAAGACGAAGACGAAGAGGAGGAAGAGGAGGAGGAAGAAGAAGAAGTAGAAGAAGAAAAAGAAGAGGTCGAGGGTAGTTCATCACCGAGCGAATTGGCGGTGTAGCGGTCATAGCGTGAATCCCAATCGTTCCATCACTGCTAAGAGCTCTCTCGATGTTCCTCTCACCTCTCCAGAGTTAACCTCTACTTTCCCTCCCCCAACCCACTCCTCGCTTTCCCGCCATTCCTTACCCTCTTCGCTCTTTCATGCAGCAGGCAACCCTTTTAATTCTCGGCAGAGAGACACCCTCTTTTCGAGAAAGACCTTCTCTCTCTCTCTCTCTCTCTCTCTCTCTCTCTCTCTCTCTCCTAGTCTTTCCAAAAAGAAAGATAAAAGTGTTATATCTATATACATACATACGTATATAGATACGTATATAGGTATGTATGTATGTATGTATGTAGGTATGTATGTAGGTATGTATGTAAGTATGTATGTAGGTATGTATATAGGTAGCTGCGACTAACTTTTAAAGAGACAGACAGAAGTCTGAGTGTTCGAAAGAGAAAGAGTGAGTGAGTGAGTGAGTGAGAGAGAGAAAGAGAGAGGGAGAGAGAGAGAGATGGAAAGGACAGGGTACTTAATGGCGACGATTACTCAGCGGATCGAATGGGCCACGGCCTCGTGCCCGACGTCATCCGTAACGAAATACCAAAATAACGTCACCAATAAATATACCAAGCGTGGTTGTAACTCGGTAAGAGGGAACGGAGCCACTCCTCTTCACTCCTCTCCTCTTCACGCCACTTTTCTCTGCTCTTCTCTTCTCTGCTCTGCTCTGCTCTGATCTGATCTGCTCTGCCTTGCTCTGCTCTGCTCTGCTCTGGTCTGGTCTGGTCTACTTTTTTCTTTTTTACTTCTATCTATCTATCTATCTCTTTCTCTCTCTCTCTCGTTCTCTCTCTCTATCTCTCTCTCTCTCTCTCTCTTTTACTCGTACGCACATTGCTTCCGTAGATCCTCATTCGAATCGTCGGATGCCGGCCCGTCTCTGACGAACGACTCCAGAATTAACCGAATCGTTGCTGCCCAACTACGACGACGACGACGACCCATACGTCCTCGTGAGACTCTATAATTCGGATTACTTCGCTTTTTTTTCTTTTGAAGGGGTGTGTAAGAAGGGGGAGAAGGTAGGGGGAGAATTCGTCGAGGGAAGGGACTCTTTTATTTCTTTTTTATTTTGTTTATTTTTTTTTTTTTTGGTTTTTCGTCTCGTCTCCTTTCTTAATCGACAAACGCGAATAATATGGAAGAATCGTTGTTCGTTCAGATTGATAATTGTCTCTTTAGTTAATCGATCAATTAAAAAAATTAATCGATCGGACTTTCATTCGGTTTCGTTTTGTGCAATAATTTTCGACGTTTTCTTTTCTTTTTCTATTGTGTTTATAGTATATTTTTCTTAAATCGTATTTATTGTATTTTTCGTTATATTTTTAAACTGGTTTTTATTGTATTTTTTTAATTGTTATTATCGTATTTTATCAATTGAATTCATTGTATTACTCAGGATTTTAATTCTATTCGGTAATATTGAAGT
The DNA here is from genome assembly GCA_911387935.1 of Dolichovespula saxonica. NCBI lineage: Eukaryota > Metazoa > Arthropoda > Insecta > Hymenoptera > Vespidae > Dolichovespula > Dolichovespula saxonica. The sequence goes on along the minus strand of OU427015.1, from coordinate 3,090,959 downwards.
AGTATTTTTATGTTGGGATATTTTCTTTTTGTTTTTATTAATTTTAAATTCAGTGAAACCTTCATTTAAGTAAATAAAGAAAAAAGAAAACGAAATATTAAGAATTTAATAAAACATTCTTGCAATTACTCGTTGACAAATCCAATTTACACACACACACACACACATATTTTTTGTTTGATATATTTTTATTCCAAGATTACTTAGTTTTAAAAGAAAAGCGTTTAAAGTCGTTTCAAACTTTTATATATATATATATATATATATATATATATATATATATATATATATATTATATATATATAATTTTATTCTAATTTAGAGATACTTACATATTCAACATATAATATATATATATATATATAATATATATATAATATATATATTTATTTATCTCTTTTTTCTATTGAAACAATTATTTTATTCCAAGATTATTTAATAGCTAAGAAAAATGATGTGTCGATGTATCGATTGAAACTGTCGAAACGCAACAGTTTGTCCCCTTATGGAGCGTATACGATATTCGAATAGCCACGAAGAGAGAAACAGAAGGAGATGGAGGAGAAGAGAACGATGGGACTCCGATGAACATAAATTACCGAGACGCGGCTTCTCTCAACCGAAGGGGGAAGTGAGTTATTTGCGTGTGACTGATGGACGCGCCAGCTGAGGAAAGCGATTGGGTAAACAGCCGTGCGCGCGAGCGCGTACACAACACCATCCCCCTCTATTCGTGTTATCTCATCGACAGACGATAATCGTTATGAACAACTAGTTTGACATTTCGATATAATTCGATTTTTCTTCCTCTGTTCTTTCCTTTTCTTTTTTTTTATTTCTTTTCTCTCAAAATTAATATTAACTCATTCGATAATTTTTTTCCTTTTCTCTTAATTGATTACATCGAAGATATTCAAGGATTTTTCTTCTTCTTTCTTTTGTAATTTTTTTACAACTCGATTCTTTTTCTTTTTTTTTCCGTTTTTCTTTCTTCTTCTTTTTTAAGCTTAATGATAACAACCTTTTTTTTATATATAATTTGAAATTAAAATTAATAGACTTTGTATATTTTTAATTATTATACATTATAATACAGGTACGTGTGAAGATTTCTGATAACTAAATTAGAAATTTATATCGCGATTTATATGAAAAATTATTTGATGTATAAACTGTTGCGTCTAATTTTAATATATAAGTTTATTGAAACGATATTAAGTTTCATCAAAAGAGATTAATCGTCACTTTATATAAAAATTCCGAAATTTTTTTGGTAAATATTAATGATACTATATATATATATATATATATATATATATATATATATATATATATATATATATATATAAAACGTATAAAGATTTTTTTAATTATTCCATCAGAAATCTATACTACAATACAATTCGTACGAATTATTGTAGAAATTGTTGCACAAGTTTCATACAAATCTATAACCATGTAATATAAATTTTTATTTTTCTAAATTTTTCTATACCTCTATACACGATAATTGAAAATTTCTTTTATACCATTATGTCACAAATTTATATGACTATAAATTTTCAAAAGTATCACGCACTATCTATTTATACGAATAATTCATTTATTATATTGTACGTGTACATATGTACAAATATAAGTATACGATTTGAGAAAGTTAAATAGAAAGTTATATAAATATCACACAGTTACGATCAGCAGTTATTACGAATTATATAAAAATAATTATATACTTTTATTAACGAAAAAATTGTTATTAAAAAAAGAAAAAGGAATAAAACAATGAATACAAAAGCACTGTACAGTGTGAACGCCTTTCAGTAAAACCTACTGTATACCGAGTGAGTCAGTTGAGATTAAAATGAAAAAAAAATCCTCTTGGTTGGTCGCATCGTTACAAAAAAATGTCTAAGAAAGAAAATATTCGCTACGTAGGAAGAAATATTGCGACGAAGGAGAAGAATTTCTTCTCGATTTCTTCTTCGTTCACATTTTTCGAAATTTCAAGGTCATCGAATTTCTTTTTATTCGGATTTTTTTATTTTTTTATTTACACGTGTAACATATACCTGTCATTATTGCGATATTAAAATGATTTTAACGATCTGTAGTAACATAAACTCCATGTGACGTCGAGTAAAAAAAAAAAAATTACATAAAAATTAAGCGAATGCTGGGCTTTCTTTAAAAAAAAGAAATTTCTCTCTCGTAATATTACAAGCAACAAAAATTTTCCCGATGTTTCAATCTTAAACCGACTCATTGAATATATATATATATATATTCCATGGTAGTAGAAACGTTAAACGATAATTTCTAATTATCGTGAAAACGAGGATGAGTGTAATAGTAAAAGAAAAAAAAAAAAAAAAAAAAAAAATAGGAATGAAATTCAGCCCCGACTGTTAGTAATTATCGGTAAACGGTGCATAATATTTAGGTATAGTTATAAATACCGAACGAATTTATATGGTTATCGCCATTAATTCCATTACTCCACTTAAATACTCGATCCAACGATGTCAACGACACCGAGAAACGTTCGAAAAGGACTGGACGGAGGAGTTAGGTTTGGTTTATGAGTTACGTTAGTCATCTGCGCGTTAAAGTTTTCTTTGAGAGAGAGAAAGACAGACAGATAGAGAGAGAGAGAGAGAGAGACAGACAGACAGAGAGAAAGAGAGAGTTGATATGAGAGCGATAAAACGTAGCCGTATCTACTTTATGGGTTTCTAAGGGATTTGCACGGAGGAAGTTGTTAACGAGAGTATACCAGTGCCGTAGTAGTAATCATCTCGGTCTTGAGCTTAAGTTCGGTCTCGTATGTCGGCTCTCTTTCTTTCTCTTTCTCTCTATCTCTCTCTCTCTCTCTTTCTCTCGTTTAAGGATCGTCGTAAGCGACGATTTCGGAAATTATCGTTAATATCATAGCAACATGGAAACCGGACCAAATCCCCGGACTCCTTTCTATGATATAAAAAGTTTCCCTAATTTAATTACACCGTATTAAATGCCGCGAAATAGAAATGTAACCGTTCGTGATTATTAAACGTAGTGAGAAAGAAGATGAAGAGGAAGAAGAGAAGAAAATAAAAAAAAAATTTGTATCGAAGATATAGAAAAGTCGAGCGTTATTAAGAAATAGTTACGTGGAATGGATTTATTTATTGGCACGGGGTCGAAAGGATTAATTATAATTGGTATTTGATGATAATGTATTAAAATTGTGAATTTCTATTTTATTATTTTCAATCGTGGAAACGATTAGTATAAAATCATCATCGTACGATTATTTTATTAGTTATTGGCGTTGAATTTATTTAGAGATCGAAGGAAAGGACGATTATATTTTACGCTACGTTATGTATTAATTTTGTGCGTGTGTGTGTGTGTGTGTGTGTGCAATATACTAAAATCCGTAAAAATTACAGAGTTCAAATTAACACACACACACACACAGATTACTTATTTTATATAATAAAGTAATATTTTGATCATTTTTCAAATAAAAAAGAAAGAACAAAGAATTATATAATACACACTTAAGAAATTTATTTTCTATTAATTATTATAATTTTCAAATTCTGTACACAGTCTATCTAAATTTTCCGAATGATCAAAAAATAAAAATACTCCAAATATACGAAATAATTTTAATTAACTAATAATTCACCCGCATAATTAACTTTCGTCTCACGAATTTATTTATAAATAAATAACATATATATATACAAATACATTTTTTCTTTTTTATAAATAAAAATGTGATCTCCATCAAAGTTCAGGATTCGACGATCGAGAAAAAAAAGGAAGGAAAAAAAGGAACCATAAAAAATTAGATAGCGCGCTTACAATAATAACAAATACTTCTGAGCAAATTCTAAATAAATCCAAATTATGTTCAATCGATGATTCGCAAGAAAGACGTAAAAAATATCTTTTTGATTTGATATAAAAAAAAAGGAAAAAAAAAGGAAACGTTTGCGAAGAAAAAATGCGATTTGCTCGATAAAGAAATATTTTAATTAATTACTTCGTCTCATCGAGTAACGTAAACGAACGCGGAGCGTTAAATTTTTTAGTCGATTGATATCATTTTTTTTATTTTTGTTTAATTATTTTCGTTAATATATAAATGACCAATATATACATACACGCATATATATATGTGTATATATATATATATATATATATACACACATACACACACCATGAAATAAATTAAACACATACTTTCACTTTTTCCATCGAAGAAAGGAAAGAAAAATCGTAAGTAACGTGTATGTACGTATGTACGTAATACCGACTAATCAACCGACGTTTTACTCGAATTCAATACGAGCATATAAATAATATACTTGACGTTTATTGGATTGTTAATTAGAAGCAATATTATCGCTAAGAACTCAATCCTTATATTTAAACGGGGAAATAAAATCGAGTAGTCGCGTTTATGATTTTTCTTCTTCTTCTTTCTTTTTTTCTTAATTCCTTTTTTCGTTTTTTCTGTTCCTTTTTTCTCTCCACCATCTTTTTTTTTTTTCATTACGTTTTTCAAAAATTATACGCGAGATTACTCCCGAGATAACGAGGCCCATTAATTAGTTTCGTTTCGTTAAAGCGACGCTTGAAATCTTGTCGTTGCACCGCTTGGAAGGGGGCAAGAGAGAGAGAGAGAAAGAGAGAGAGAGAGAGAGAGAGAGAGAGAGAGAGAGAGAGAGAGAGAGAAAGGATAGGATCGTGGAATTAAGCAAAATAATTAGACAAATTAGGACAGGCGGCAGGGGTGGCTGACTAAGGGAATCATTTATCATTCGGATCCGCTATTAATTCCTCGTTAATTCCTCCTTTCCTCGTCAAGCAAGATAAACGAGTGGCTCTGCTTTCGCCTAACGTTGGTACTATCGTGCATCTCTCTCTTTCTCTATCACTCTCTCTCTCTCTCTCTGAGAACTAAAAGAAGAAATAGTAAAATTAAAAAAAAAATAAAAGGAATAGAGAAACAGGACAATGGGAGCAGAGAGAGGGAGAAGAGAAGTAAAATTTTTCTTTTTTTATTTTTAATATTTTTTTCCCCTTAATATTTTTTCTCTTTTCTTTTTTTTTGTTTTGTTTTCGAAACCATCGATTAGGACGATCATGAAAGTAAAACAAAAAGTTACGAGCTTAAATAAGAGCGCGGACGCGTATTTTCGATCGAAAATATAAAAGAAAAATAAATAAAATGAAATAAAATAAAGACAAAAGAAATCGAGAAACAAGACAATGGGAGAAGATGCCGAGAGAGATCACGAATAAAATTTTTCTCTCCTTTTATTTGAATCTTTTTTTCTAATCTTTTTTTTTTTTGTTTTTTCTTGTTGAAACACCATCATCTCTCGACTAGCACGATCATAAAAGTAGAACAAAAAATTACGAGCTTCGATAAGAGCGCGGACGTATTTTTGATTGAAAATGTAAAAAAAAAAGAAAAAGAAAGAAACGAAAAAAAATGTTCGTTAGTTCGAACTCGCAATGGAGTATGGTAGATATGTATTTGTATATACACATACATAAACTGTTTATTGTTCCGTCTTTTTTACTTTTTTTTCAACATAAAAGACAATTACCAGAAATAAACAAAAAAAAAAGGAATATATAATAGTTAATTATATTTACGTATATTTTTACGTACATACTTCTTTGTTAATTTTTTTTTTTTAATCACGTATAGATGTGTAAAATTTCGAGCGTTTAGAATTTTTCTTATTTTACATTTAATTCTTCTTCTGCTTTTTTCGATTTTTTTTTTAAATTTATTATCTTTCTACTTAAATAGAAAACGAGAGAAAGTTATACAGTGAGGGTCATTCTTCTTTAAAAGGATCCGTTGCAAAAAGTTTCCCTTTCGAATTTTTTTCCTTTTCCTCGAGTAATTTCTTACACCCGAGATAGAAGTGGTTGATAATAAGGATAATTCGAAACGACGAAAAAAATTATCTTTTCCGAGGAATCGATTGAAAAAGATACACCACCATCGGTTTTGTAATCTTAAAAGCGACGTTCTCCAAGATCTTCCAAGAAGCTCGAACCATTCGAGATCTTTTTTCATCTTTTTAATTACTATTATTATTATTATTATTATCTCGGAAAAAAAAGAACGAGGTAAGTGACCAAGTAAGTAAGTAAGTAAGTAAGTACTTAAAGAGATTCTATCTCTTCCTACTTAAGCAAGGACGTCCATGGGAGTATCATTGAAAGGCCATGCCATGTAACGACATACACGACACACCACACACACACACCACACACACACACACACACACACAAACACAAGGATCCCATGGATATTCATTTTTTCTTCTTTTTTTTCCTTCTTCCGTTTTATTCTGCTTTCCCTCCCCCTTCACTCTCTTATCTTTTTATTTTTTCTTTTCATTTTTCTTTTCCATTATTTTCTCTCTCTTTTTCTCCTTTTCATTCGAAGCCACTCTTTCATGGGGGTCGGCCAAACATCAAGGCCTCTTTCTAGAGAGAGAGAGAGAGAGATAGATAAATAGATAGATAGATAGATACATAGATAGATAGCTAGACAGAAAGAGAGAGAGAGAGAGAGAGAGAGAGAGAGAGAGAGAGAGAGAGAGAGAGAAAGGCCACGAGTCTCTCTTCGTAACTCTCACCCCCCTCCACCTCCTCTTACCCCCATCCACTATACGATATTACGATGGCCCTCGCCGAGAGAGAATCGGGCGTCCCGTCGAGAGCCACTCGAGAATGTGTTTGAGAACGCGGGGGCTCGCTTTTCTCTCTCGTACCTTAAAACAAACAGCTCTCGCCCGTGCCATCGATGGCATAATAACCACCTGTGTACTTATCTCTCTCTCTCTCTCTCTCTTGTTTTTACTATCGCTCTTTCTCTCTCTATCCTTCTCTCTTGCTCTTTCTGTCTCTGTCTCTCTCACTCTCTTGCCCATTCTCTCTCTCTCTCTCTCTCTCTCTCTCTCTATCTCTTTTCCTCCAAAATATTTTAACGCCAATAAGAGTAGAATTCACTCAACACGAATTCTTTCATCCTCCCTCCCTCCTCCCTCCTTTTCTTGACCCACCGAAGAATATACGTCTTCATTTCTTAACACACGACTTCGAAATTCATCTCTTTTTTTCTCTTTTTTTTTTATTTGTTGTTTTTGTTTTATGGCGGTGTTAATATCGAAGGATCGTAGTAAAGAAAAAAAGAAAATAAATAGAATGGGAAGAGAAAAGAAAAAGATTAAGGTGAGAACAAATTTGATTGCTTCTTTTGACTTCCAATTGTTAGGTTTCTAATATATTTAATAGCGATAATACATTATCACGAAGGAAGATATATGTGTGTGTATGTGTGTGTAAAAAAATAAAATAAAATCTTGACCCATTTATTGTCTCTAGGTATATTTAAACATTTCGATGTTTAAAAAGTCGACGTTTCGAGAAGATTATTATATTCTTATATTCTTTATGGTTAATGAGATTTTGTGTGTGTGTGTGTGCGTGTAAATATGCGTACGTACGTACATACATATACGTACATACTCATTCATACGTACGTACATAAACGTACATATACATACGTACGTGCATATATACATACACATTTATACGTAAGTACAAACACAAACATACATACATACATACGTACGTACGTATATAACATGCACAAATGGTTACATAGGTGCATATATATATGCATATATATATATATATATATATATATATATATATATATACATATATAGGTATGTACGTGTGTGCATACATCAGAATCGCGACGTGCCGTAGCGAGCAATGATACGGCTCGTTGGCGCTGTCAGCGAAGCGCTATCTTCACGCTCAGAAGAAAGCTCGCGCGCGCGCGCGCGCGTCAACCACGTCGAAAAGATGCGATGTGCCGCCTTAGTCCGGAATATTTATTAAGCTCGCTTCGAACCGCCGACAGTTACAACGTGGAGATTGTCTTTATGCGATCCTACGGTCGCGCCAGCCAGCCGGCCGACAGCCTCGTAGATTATTCCTAACTCTCTCGCGTAGTAACACGACGCTAGAGAGAGAGAGAGAGAGAGAGAGAGAGAGAGAGAGAGAGAGAGAGAGAGAGAGAGAGAGAGAGAGAGAGAGAGAGAGAACACGAAGCAGAAGAAGAAGAAGAAATAAATTCGAGCGGAGCTTCCTCCGATTCGAACATTCTTTTTTTTTTTTTTTTCTTTTTTTTCGGTACCAAAAATCCAATTCAAACTTGTCCCTCGTGTTCTTTCTATTTATTTATTTATTCATTTTCTTCTTCTTCTTCCTTACGATTTTCATTTATAAACTCGTTCGTTAGCGTAAAATTTTCCTTCCGCGTTGTAAAGAATAGTTTTTATTCGCGAGAAATTGCAGTTACATCGAAAATGGTTTCAATTCTATCAAACGCGCGTTGATACGAATCACGGATGTTAACAATACATCGGAATGATGATCGGGGACGTTCGATTCGATTCGTAATAATTCGATCGTTTCTCGATCGGTCAAATAATTCTATCGGTTATGATAAAATTAGGAAGACGAGATTTGAATTTAAAATCGTAGCAATTGTATTTCCCACGATATCGATCGAATATCGAAGTTGAGAAATTTATTTAGCGAGAGATAGATAGATAGATAGATAGACAGAGAGAAAGAGAGAGAGAGAGAGAGAGAGAGAGGGAGAGAGATTTGTTGAATTTTTTACTCGCACGCTTATTCTAATCGTATAAGATTTCTAATCGTATGAGATCCGATAGGAAAGAAAATCGTAAGGAATTATTTCAATACCATTTATTCAATTTCAATCGTAACCCTCGGTTATAATTAAATCGACAACTTATATTCAATTTTGATTCTAATACGATTCTAATCGTATTCACGGATCACAAAATTGTATATTTTAATTGAATTCTAATCGTTTCCTCGAATGGAGACGAAAAAATTCCGAGGATTATTTCAACTCTGCCAATTTGAATAATT
>OU427015.1:3056962-3074462 GCA_911387935.1 Dolichovespula saxonica | reverse complement strand
CTATTCGAAGGACGTACGTTCGTTCGTTAAAGTTCATTATCGTCGTTTGAAAATGGATAAAAGAGAGAACGAAAGAAAGAAAAAAAAAGAAAAAATGGAAGGAAGGAAGGAAGGAAGGTATTACAAGGTCCATCGGTATCGATACGGTTAAGTAAATAATTGATGTAACTCAGAATTCGTCCGTGTGATATTATATTTTCTATAAAACGATGCGTGGATCAACGTGACTTGGATTTTAAAAATGTGGATGGAAAAAGTTTTTCCTTAACGTTTCATTGAAATATTATAGGTTATAGTGATATCTTCTCTCTGTGTGTGTGTGTGTGTGTGTGTCTATATATATTGGTATGATTGCTTTTTGTATTAATAATAGGTTTATATACAATCGATAAATAGACGTGTTTATAAGTGAAAAAGTACTGATATTGTTAATTGAATATTACACAGCAACATTATATCGATGTGTAAAATGTTATATATAATGATTGTAATATTCTGTACACCGATATGTAATAGTATAATTGATTCTTAGTATAATACTAGTTCACAGGTGCATAAGAAGACGCAAAAGTTGTGGTAGCATTATGGATCATTGTACTGAAATATATACTATGGTTGAATTCTTTTATAACACACGTTCGTATGCGACTCAGACGCAATCAAAATTATTATTGCCTCACGATTTATCATTATAATGGATGTATGTTCATAAAGTTTCATATATTAAAATTCATTGAAAATATTCATTTTGAAATTATAGTTTTTGAAAATATATTTTGACTTTATTATTACTGTACTATACACACATAAATATATATCATTATATCGATATTTAATATAATTTATTCTTGTACAGCACAGATTTGTATAAGACGAAGCCAAAAATTATGGTCGTTTCCCGACATTGATCATTACTATAATGATGTATAATAATATAGCCAAAATAATGAATTATAGTAAATTTCGTTAAGAAAATATTTTTACCGTATATATTGTTACCGTACTTTATATACTGTTATGATACTTTATATGAGCCGCTTATTTTGAAAGTGGCCTAACTCCATTTTTCTTAAAATCGAGATATTTAAATTTTTGCGTTTCAATGAATTTAAAAATATACGTATAGGATACTAATGAGTCATACTGCTTAAGCGCATCTAAAGATGTTGAAATTATAGTTCCTGTTAAAATAGTGGCAATTATTAAGTGAATAACGTGCGTTTTCTTATCAAGAATGGAGTTGGGCCACTTTCAAAATTAACAACCAGATTCATTTTTAAATTTGAAGATGCCCAAGTCCATTCAACATAATGTAAGATGTTTCAAATTGAAAAAAAACAATACTGAATTTATTTTACATATGTTGAAAACACTTCAGAAACATAATTTATGCGATTCAAAACATTTTTTAATTACAGAACATAAAAAATTACAAACATAAATTTATTACAAAACAATTTACTATTCGTCTACATTTTGTGCGTGTGAAAGGGATTTGAAGTAGTCATGATGTTCTGGTGGTATGTATCGCAATAGGTCAATCATGTCTTTAAATTTTGCTGTTGTAATTTGTCTAATATTATTATACAATGGTGTCAATACAATATTTTCGAATTTTCTTGGTCTACCCCGGCGTGGTAATAAATTCAGGACTTTAAAATTTTCATTGTCATTCATTGATGTCTTATAGAAAATTTTATATGGTTCATTTCTGACAAAACGCATCCAACATATTCTTAACCAGTTTACAGATTCTCCATCAGAATTCTTTGCCCTTCTAAAAATTGCGTCTTCTAATAATTTTGTTGATACAAAATCTTCCTGTCTCATTTCATTTATAATAAAATTATTACCTTTCCGACACTTTTTAATAATCTTATAATAATCTTGGGGAACGTACAGTAAATTATTTTTTTTTAATGCCATTTCTACTACGCCAAAATCTCTATCATTTGGTAAAAACGAATGTCCTGATATTAAAAATTTGTGATCGATGACTTCTACATTATTTTCCAAAGTTTGCACAATTTTTAACCACATTAAAGCTACTTTAATGTTTCTATTTTGCCCGGTGCACATGTCACTGTATGCTATTATGTGTCTTTCATTTCTTAAACTTTTAATATGTTTTAAGATGCATGAAACAACTTCTTGAGCACCTCTGGATGCAATAGTTTCATCCCAAAGGTACATGTGAACATTATCGTTGTGAAAATTGTGTATACCAAAATTTAGAATATACATATTGCGTTTGTAATATGCTACTGAGGTAGTCAGCTTGGGATACGGCAAAGCTTTTTGCAAGTCGAACGAGAAAGCAAAATAATAATCCGAATTACGTGATACTTGCTCCTGATCTTGTTTTAGTGAATTTCTAGCTGATTCTGCTAGTTTTAAATGCACATCGTGTTCTTCGGTGAGTTTATTCTTTTCATCATCATTATTCGACGCTTTAATTTTGATGTTTAATAAGTCGCATTTCTGGCATGTATCTTTACGCGGTTGGTGGAAATGTAAATCAAAATCTTTTTTAAATATTTTCCTATAAGTCCACTCATTAACGGCTTTTATTCCATTTTCCTCGCAATAAAGCTCATATAAATTAAACATTTTCCTGAGAGTTAGATTAGGATGTAGATATTTTCTATTAGGATTATGAGATCTGGTATAATGGGATTCAAAATTAGGGAAACTTTTAATATGGTTTTGAACGTGCTTTTTCCCTTCGTCGGATAATTGTCTTGAAGATCCGACCATCCTCCCTCGTAAATCATTGCCCACATTTACAGAGTTTAGTACTCGTTTTAAGCGTCCTTCGCTTACTTTAAAAGTATCCAAAAAGAATTTTTTACAGACAGGAATTTTTCCGTTTCTAGAAGTTAACAAATATCTAAAACTATAATTTCTTGGAGAACCTTTTCCGTTTGTTGGACGTCTTCGTTCCACAATTTTGCGCTCAACAGCTTCGTGAAGTAGTACATTTTGTTTATTAAAATCTGCCAAACCCCAAAACTTCTCAAAAATATTCTTTCTTTCTTCTACATTGAAATTTTTTGTGCAAGCGTTCCGACAACCACAATCTTTGTTTTCGAAAATTTTTTCGGGAACAATATTTCCGGTTTGAGTGCAATATCTTTTTCCTGAATTCCGTTTAATCTTCCGCACTTTTTGGATGTATGATGCATCAGTCTTTTCTCCATTATTATTCGGATCTTCATCCTCTGAAGACGAATATTGTTGTATAATTCTGTTTCTTTTTCGATTTAGGTTTAGGTTATTAGTTACTATTTCTTCTTCACTATCTGAACTAAATAGTCTTGTTCTGTTTTTCCCCATGGGTGAAATAATTTCTAAAATTTAATATTAAATTTTAAGTTTTATATTAATTAAACCTACAGATTCTTCAACTAACGCAATTGTCCAAAAAATGGGGTTAACTTGTAAATATTAATTAATTGAAATTACCATCATCACTGCTTTCCGACATTATCAATAGCAAATATCTTGATGTAAGTAGAAATGGAGTTAGGCCACTTTCAAACTACACGGTTCAGTTAGTGAAGTGATTATGAAAACTTATGTGTAAAAAATATAGCGAATTTGTTCGGAACATGAGCACCCTGAAATGCTTCGCTGATATATGACATGAAATTGTTCATGTAACCATGGTGACCGGCAAAAAATTGAAAAACGGAGTTAGGCCACTTTCAAAATAAACGGCTCATATATATCATTAAAACGATACATAATAAATACATTTTTGAAATTATTAATACATCTTACTCGATAAATACTAATCGAATTAAACCCTTTCAAATATTTTCGTATACGAAAGAATAGTTTGATTTTGATGGTTTTTAAATCAATCATCTTTACAGCTATCGCGTTTTCAACTATTTCATAGTCACGACATCGAACGATTAGACAAATTAAGTAATTCGTACTTTTTATCCGATATTGTAAATCATCTAAATCCGTCATTAAATTACGTACAGTCGTCTGCCTAAATCAAATTTCACTGGTACAATACGAAGTGTTCAATTTCAAACGTTCGCATAATAATTCAAATCAATCAACTATTCGATGTTACGTGTAAAAGATAGTCGATCGATTCTAATGGAAAATATATCGAATATAAAAAAAAAAAGAATATTAACTCAATAATTCAATTATTCTTAAATACAACGAGACGGAGAACAATTTTCTAATTTAATCGAAACCTTCATAAAAGTAGACAGATTGGAAATTTCTACGGCGCGAGGGAAGAAGGGAAGGGAGGGATTTATTTTTCTAACACAATCAATTCCACAATATATATATATATATATCTTTAGACAAACCTGTGATGTTAAAGATACGTATCGAATTTCGCTAAAAGAAACAAACAAAACAAAAAAAAAGAAACGAAAAAAGAAAAACCCGTTCGTCGTAGAAAGGTCATCGTTCAAAGGCCGCATGAAACCTTCGTTCGCACCTAGTCGGGGTGTTAGATGGATGTTGCAGCGCTTGGATGGTCGATGTGTGTGTGCGTGCGTGTGTGTGTTGCCCGGATGCTTCGTAAATCAGGAACACGAGCCACGTTCGAAAAAGTCACTCTCCGCCGTCTACGACAGGAACCGATGGTTCTTGCCTTTTGCCTACGACTATGGCCGACTATGGCGGTTTAACTTGATGCTCCACGGTCAGGCCTATCCTCCAATCCTGGATCCGTTAGACCGAGAACCGTATAGCCACGATTATTTACGATTTGGTGAAAACGCACGCAGTAAAACCGTTCCTACCGACCCTCCCCCTCTCTCCTCCCTCTTAACCACCCACCCTATCTACCTACCACCACCGCCGCCCACCCCCCTTTCCCCCCTCATCTATTTCTAGTCGCGCCTCTCTTCCACCAACCCTTTTTCTCTTAGTCCAATATATTTTTTTTGGTTTATTTTTTTCATTTTCTTCGAAAGAGAAAGAGAGAGAAAGAGAGAGAAAGAGAGAGAAAGAGAGAGAAAGAGAGAGAGAGAGAGAGAGAGAGAGAGAGAGAGAGAGAGTGAGATAAAGATAGATGAGAGAAAGAGAGGAAGGCAGATAGAAGCATGAGAAAGAGAGAGAGAGAGAGAGAGAGAGAGAGATAGAGTTGAAGTTAGAGAGAGAAAGAGAGAGAGAGAGAGAGAGAGGAGAGATGTCTGAAAACGCCAGTAAGTTAAATTAATCCGACAGTACGGATAATCTTACTTCCATTCACTATGGACTACAACCATTGAAGACGATCTCTTCGAGCTATAGATATTATCTATTTTCTCTTGCTATTTGACCGTAATCCGTCTCGGTCGTATAAATGGCGGATAAATATCAACGAACGTACTGGCAAACGAACTACGTAATATACCCGCGTATAAACGTGTACCGTCCTCGTTAGTTATTCGATTCGGAATTTTTTGTTTTGTTTTGTTTGTTTTCTTTTCTCTCAATGTATATGTAAATATATATACTATGGGTACGTTTCCTAGCGATAGAATATTTTCTTATGGGTCATGATCGAAAGTTAAAAGTTACGATTGAAACGGATAAACGAATAGATGGAAGTGATATTAAGTGAAACGAAATTTTGTTTTTTTTTTTTTTGTTTTTGTTGAATAGAGATTAGACTCGTGTTTAATCTAAATAAATTATTCGTTGATATACATATATGTATAATATATGTATATATTATTATTATTATTATTATTATTATTATTATTATTATTATTATTATTATTATTATTATTATTTTATTTTGTTTAATATATTTAGAAACATTTGAACGTTCGACTCTCAAACATAGCTCGATTGATCCAACGGATAATATCATTGAACAATTATCGTATTAATTTTCTAATCGCTGTTATCGTCTCATTTGGAATATTAGAAAAAACAAAATAAAAATGAAATAAAAATGAAAAATATCATAGATCATAACGGACAGAGGGTATCCAACGAAAGCGATTTAAATCATACGGAGACCAATTTCAAGCGCTTTCGAGTTAGAGAAATTTTTTTTTGACGATAAGATCGCGACGAACGCGACATATTGCAAAAAAAAAAAAGAAAGAAACGTGAAAAATTGGAAGACCTCTGGAAAAGAAGAAGAAAAAAAAAGAAAAGATAAAGTGAGAGAAATCGTACGGAAATTAATTTCACGTGATTCCGATTTATAGAAACCTTTACCGACGATAAGATCAACGACGAACGCGACGTCGTATAGCGAAAGGAAAATGAAAAAAAAAAGAAAAAAAAAAAAAAAAAGAAAAATGGTGGAGCTCTGCAAAAGCAAAAGCAGAAAAATCATATGGAAATTAATTTCCAAGAGTGATTTCGACTTATACAAATTTTCTTTCGGACGACGGCGTACGACTCGCGCGAGACGACGTCGCGAAAGAAGATCGAAAAAAATGCAACGTGTTCTGGAAAAGAAACAAGAAAAGAAAAGAAGAAAAAAAGAGAGAGAGAAATAAATCGAATCCTTAACGAGACAAAAAGTCATTCCCCGAGAAGGATCGTGGGAGAATGACGATCAGAAATTTGCCACGAAGAAATTATTCCGTCTTGTCTATCACCTCTTATCCTCCATCTCTTTCTCTCTCTCTACCTCTCTCTCTTTCCTCGAAGTTGCACATCGAGAGAGTTTTCACCGTTGCTCCGCCGATGCCGGGGAATTGCATCAGCTCAGATACATATATACCATGGCAAAGGATATACACAGCGTGCTTTATTATACGAGCAGGAAGTTGCAACGTTCGACCTTACCACCAGCCTGGAAGTTGTCCCGAAGCGATGTGCTACAGACGTTTAGATTTATTTCACGTGTCATTCCTTTTATTTTCTAATCTTTTCCGAGAATCGTGCGAATTTATTTAC
Organism: Dolichovespula saxonica; assembly: GCA_911387935.1. Taxonomy (NCBI): domain Eukaryota; kingdom Metazoa; phylum Arthropoda; class Insecta; order Hymenoptera; family Vespidae; genus Dolichovespula; species Dolichovespula saxonica. The sequence goes on along the minus strand of OU427015.1, from coordinate 3,067,577 downwards.
CAAGCCCGTAATTGATTACACGATCAATCGATTTTATTTTATTTAAATGTAAATATAATAAATATGTTACAAAAAGAAAAAAAATTAGAAACATAGAGAGAGTTAGAGAGATAGAGATAGATCGAGAGAGAGAGAGAGAGAGAGAGAGAGAAAGAGATTCTAACGGTAATGATTAAAATTGTTAACCATTTCTTATTTATTTCTTTATTTTTTTATAATTACGTATCCATTAAATTTCATTCGAATAGGAGTGAAATTAAAGTTAGAAACGAACAGTCATTGGAAATATATGAAATTATTTTTAGATTTATTGTTGAAAATATTAATTGAACAAACACGTGACCGGATTTAAAAGTATCGTCGCGTTTTTACATCATCGATCTTCGTTTGGAAATTTGAGATGAATAATAAAAAAATTTTTTTTACGAAAAGTTAAAGAAGTCAAGAATCCAATACACAGTAACGATTAGGATATGAATGATGTTTTTTGTTTTTTGAATGACGTATCTGTTAAATTTCATTGGACCGGATTGAAGTTAATATTAGAAATAAATGGACGAATGTAATAGATAGATTGATAATTATGTAAATTAATTATATAAAGAATTTAACAATCGAAAAGATTAATAATACTAATTAATAGGACTGTTAATTAATGGTATTAGTTTCAAATTATTTAATGATACTGACTATCGGTATTATTAAAAAGTTGAACCACTCATAGCACTATTTGTCACAATTGAATATTGCTAATTTATTTCTAAATCGGTATTACTAATTCTACCGATGTAATTTACTAATCCACTAATTGTAATTTAGTATTGTCTATAAAAGTATATATTACAGTATATACCTATATTATATTATTATTATTATTATCAATATAATTATTAATAATATTTTCATAATACCATCATTTCATTGTCAATAAATTTCACTGCCATCAATATTACTGATATAGAAAAAAAGTCACTTCATTCTAATCGTCCGCTAAAAATTCTAACCACAAAATTTATCGATCGCTTGATCCTCTTACCTTCTTCCTCAAATTAATTAAAGCAATTCATTGGATAAAAAACATTTACATAGAAAAATTACATTTCATAAAAGCCAGTTTAAATTCTTCCGTTCGTTAAGAACAAAAAAGAAAATAAAAAAACAAAAATAAAAATAAAGAAAAATAAATGAATAATTATGAGGAATTCGAAAACGATATCGATGATAAACTCAAACACGAATAATATAATATTGATTTAATCGCACACAGATGAAGTAAATACCCCCCTCTCTCTCTCCCTCTCTCTCTTTTGTAAATGACTTTACATTGTATCGTCGATAAGATCGATGCTGTCACGTGTGACGATGAAGGTGTAGCCGGGGGGAGGTGAGAGTGAGTTGGAGATGGTGAAGTTGGGGGAGGTTGGAGGGGTAGGAGAGGAGGGGGAGGGTGGCAGAGAAAGGGAGACGACAGAAAGACGCCTCGAAGGAAAAGTCCAGTAAATTGTCTCTAATTAGGGAACGATCTCCTCGAATTAAATCCACCTGTTAAATATACAGTTACATCGTTTGCAAAAGAGAGAAAGAGCGAGGGAGATAGATTGAGATTGATAGAGATAGATATACGCTCTCTCTCTCTCACACACACACACACACACACAAACGCGCTTACCGAGAGAGAGATAGATAAAGACATATATAAATATATATATATATATATATATATATATATATATATACATATACAGAGATAGATAAAGAAATATATACACATATATACAGAAAGAGAGAGAAAGAGAGAGAGGAGAATGAACGCGAAACTTAAGTAAATGGCAGCAGCTGGAAAATTATCCCTTCGAATTATCATCGTTCGTGCTCGCTGCAAGGAATCGTGCGGACCAATGTAATAGAGTCTATGAGTTAAATTACCGGCTCTCGCGGCGTCTGCCGTAAGGGTTACGAAAACAAAAAAAAATTCCTTTCTCTCTTTTCAACATTCATACATACATACAAAAGTACGTACGTACGCGTATGTACATACACGTGTATGTATATATATATATATATATATATATATATATATATATATATATATATATATATATATAGATATGTGTGCATATATGTACATACATATCTATCGAAGGATGCTGTTCTTCCTAGAAAGGCCTCGAAGGCGACGATGAAAACGATCGCAATCCGGTATCGCAATTTGGTCAGGAAATCGCGTGCCACTGATACCTTGCACGAAGAGAGACAGAAAAAGAGAGGGAGAGAGAGAGAGAGAGAGAGAGAGAGAGAGAGAGAGAGAGAGAACCACTCGAACGAAAGTAGTATACGGAATTTTGTAATTGCACGCAGAAGGCAACGTACTATCCGTTCGTCTATCTTCGATCTACATTCTTTCTTTTCAACGATCGATATCTTACTCGTTTCTTAAAAGGATCTAATTCGTCTAAATCAAATATCATCTTTGGGTTCTTCATTATTTTTAGTTCTTTTTTTTTGTTTTATTTCTCTCTTTCTCTTTTTTTTTAGACAGTTGCAAAACTAACTTTCCTTGTTCTCTCTATCTTTCTCTCTCTCTCTTTCTTTTTTTTTAGACTGTTGCAGAGCTAACTTTCCTTGTTCTTTCTACCTCCCCCCTCTCTCTCTCTCTTATTTTTTTTCTTTTTCAGGTTGTTACACGGTTAACAGAGTTTCAGGGTGTTTGCAATTTTAACGAAAATCCATTCATAATGTAATTCGATCGTCAAGCCCATTATAAAAAATCATTCGTGTTGTAATTATTATTATTTATTAGAATCTTGACAGTCCTAATATAAATTCGTCGAAAATTCTATGTACGAATCGAATTTTAAAATCGATCTAATAATTAAAATATTTTGTTACTTGTTTACAATCTATTTTAATTAATCAAAAATATATTAGTTTTCTAGTAACAGAAAGAATAAATTTATATTTAGGACAGCTTTATTGCTTTAGAACTTATTAAGTTATCAAGGCCAAAAAATATAAAAAAAGGAAAAAAGAAAAATAATCTTGTTAGTAATATAGAAAAATAATTTCCAATAATAATAAGTACGTAATTACGATTAATTAATTAACGCAGAAAATAATTTTCTAATAATAGACAAAAATAATTTCTAGTGATAATAAGTTGACACTTAGGAACTTACGATCTTATTGAGAAAAGAATAATTTTCTACTAATAAAAAGAAAATAATAATAATATTTTGCGACAATTGATCGATAATTAAAACATATTAATTTATCAAAACAAAACAAAAAAGAAAAAAATAACAAAAATAAAAAGAGAAACAAAATAGTTATATCTTCAGTATAATAATCATTAGATATTGATTTAAATAAATTATAATAATGACCAATTATTAGAGAAAATTGAAGTACGTTTACGTGTCAATTAATGTTTTCAATCACTTTTATCTTCTTTTCGATTACACATTTTTCTTTTGATTACATACATCCCACTTGATTACATATTTCCCATGAAAATTATGCCTTTCTAACAGCTGGATGATAATTATCGAAATCGAACAATAACATAATAATTTTAATTATATGCGGTGTTTCTTTAATTGCATGTTTCGGCATTGAATGAAACGCATAAATGATATATATATGTACATATGACCTTGAATGAATGAAATAACGAAGATACGATTTCGTGATAAAGGATGATCGTAATAAAAATAATAATAATAAAAAAAAAAAAAGAAATAAAATAAAATAAATGAAAAGAAAAAGAAAGAAAAAAGAAATAGCTAATTTGAAGAAGCATATTAACCAGAACCAGTAATAATACAGCACGTGCAATATCGAACATAAAATTGTCGATGTTATAATATCCTTACTGTCAAGTTCGAAAATGATTCGAAAAGCAGTTGCAGCTGCTGATTATTGCTGGACGAGTGTGCCGCCGCTTGCCCAGGGGCGAACGAATCGAAAGGAATCGTAACAACGTATGCAGTTACATAACTGGCAATTTTAATCGACAGAGCTTTGAAAAAGTATATAGGATGTCTCAGCTAAAGGAGGCCGCAATATATATAAGAAAAAAAGAAATACATGCTTGTAGGGTAAAAAATACCGATGACCTTAAAAGAATTCATAACAAATGACTATGAAAGAAATTTTTTTCTTTTATAACATACCACTTTTTAAACCATTGAAAAGTATGCCATAAAAATTTTATATATATATATGTATTTATATATTTAATTATCGGATATTAGGTGAATCGTGTTATAGAAATTTTTTCAAAAGAGATTGAATTCGTTTTAAATTCGAATTCTTACATTTTGCGAGCCGATTTTTAATTATCACGCAAATACGATCATTAAGCGACCGTTAAGATCTTCAAAAGGAAAATTCTTTTCATTCGAATTGTAGTCTTAGTTTCTTTTTTTTCTTCATTTTGGAATCAGCAGTAACGAAAGAATATTTGTTTCCTTTTGAACGCACTATATATATTATATATATATTTTTTTTTTTAAACTATAAAATATATAAAAAGAATATATATATTTATATAGTAAATATATATATATAAAATAAAATGTATATTATATATTCTTCTTATATAAAAATATAAAATTATTAACATATATACATATATGTAATAAATATATAATACATAAAAAATATGTATATTATATATATATATATATATATATATATATATATATATATATATATATATTCTTTTATAAAAAATTTTTTACATATATATTTATAAATCAATATATATATTAAAAATTTATATAAGAAAATATATTACAATATGATATAGTATAATATACATGTATTTGCTTAGATACAAAATACAGAAATTTTCAACGTTAACTATCGACTAACACGATACGTTAAAATTACCAAGAAGAAAGAAAAGAAAACATAGAAAAAAAAAAATAAATAAAACCAACTATTTCAAATATCTAAATCCAAAGAAAATAATTAAAAATTGTATTCCATTCTGTACTTAATATATAATATATATATATATATATATATATATATATATATATATATATATATATAACCAACAAATATAATAAATAAAACGTTGACGGTAGGAAATCCTATTTGTAAGATATCCATAAATAAACGGATGGGAAGTAGGAACGAAGTATGGTAACGAAAGTATAAATCGAGTTTAGAGGTACTCGTTGTAGCTAAGCATCTCTGTGAACGTAGTTAGAGAGGTATGTATAGTAAAAGCCTACGCGCGTGGCGGCTTCTTCCCGTTCCTGACATGTTTTGATACAAATTAAGCGAACGACGCCGAGTGCAGAGGGTGATCGAGTAGCCTCGGTTTCTCCCTCCTCTTCTTCCCATCACGGATATATATTTTCTCCGAGGCGTGATTAGTTAAACGTCGTTAGGATAACGCCTGACAGCCGTCTCCGTGGAGAAGTAGGCGCCAAAAACCTGGAAACGATTTATAAGCTCCCAAGACCGAACCCTCGGAGTCATCTTGAATCACTTTCATGAGTCTCCTCTCTCTTCGAGGAAAACTTCTTCCTATTTTTTTTTCTCCTTTCTACTTTTTATATTATTTTTTGCTTTTATTTATTTTTTTGTTTGTATTTTTCTTTTCTCTTATTTCTTTCGCTTTCTCTCACATCACTCTTCCATTCGGTATTTTATCCATCTTTCTTCTCCGTTTTATCTCTCTCACTCCCTCTCCCTCTCTCTCTCTCTCTCTCTCTCTCTCTCTCACTTATTTTTTTATAATCACATTTCAATTATGATTAGAACTGTTCTTCCTAGGATAGTGTCATTTTATAATTTATGAGAACTTTTGTAATTATTGTGTATTTTATATTAATTTATGTGTGTTATATATTAGTTTATGTTATTCAATAATAATACCAATAATAATAATAATAATAATAATAATAATTATTATTATTATTATTATTATAATTATAAATTTATAATAAATAAATGCATTCATTTTTTATAAAATGTTGCAATAATAACAACTTAGATTAGATATGATGTATAATTTTATAATATGAAATAATTATAATAATTATTGTTATAAATTTCTAATAAATTATAACATTTATTCTTTATATAGGTAATAGATATGATAATATAATTAATACAATTTTACTTGTTAGATGACAGTTACATCATATCATAGTACGACTGTTATTAATTTAATCATTTAGTTTGATCGTATTAATGATCGTTCAAATTGTTTTAGTAATAACGATTTAGATGTTTATTTCCGATAGTAATAAAAAAAAAAAAGAAAAAACATTTGAAAAAACGATCGAAACGAAAGGAATGAATTGCATTTACGAAGAGAAAAATGAAAAGAGAAAAAGAAAAAAAGAAACAAAAAAAAAAGAAAGAAAAAGAAAAAGAAAAATGAAAGACAAGGAAGATTAAACGTTGGTTTTAAGAGTCGGAAAACGTATATCCCGATCAATCAGGACGACTTCCTTCGACATTCATTCATCTATTTATGTATGCATATATACATATGTATGTACGTACGTACGTATATACGTATACATGCATGTATGTGTGTATGTATGTATGTATGTATGTATGTATGTATTCGTCGCGAACGATGTGACTCGTCCTCCTTTAGGTAGTCCCTTTTTTCCTCTTCCTCCTCCGTCCTACCCTCTCTACCACCACCCCTAACTCTCCCGAGTTTCAAACGGATAAATGACAGTACGACGAGTGGATGACATTTAGCTCGCTCGTGGTCGTCCTTAACTCCAACTCCTGTTCTCACGTATCCTTTGGAACGTAACGAGGCGCCCTCGTAACGTAACACCCGAGGAGGATAGAGGGCCCGAAGGATGGAGGATCAAGAGATGGAAGAATAAGGACCGGTCGTCGGTCGTCTCTCCTCTTTGCGGAGAGCGCGACGACGTGTGGTTAGTGTTTGGTTTGACAGAGAGAAAGAGCGAGACAGATAGACAGATAGATAGAGAGAGAGAGAGAGAGAGAGAGAGAGAGAGAGAGAGAGAGAGAGAAAGTGTATCTCGTATCTTGACCTCTTTCATGTTTCTCCAAATACAGGACGGGTAAAAAGTTCCTAGATGTTGTCCCGCAGTCAACAACCTGATATTAATTGGAAGAAAAGAAAAAAGGAAAGAAAAGGAAAATGGAACAGAAAAGAGAAAAAAAAAGAACAATCGATTAATACTCGTTTTCGTTATCGTGGTCCAAAATTTTCATTCCTTTTCTTTCTTTTTTTTTTTTTTTTTTTTAATCGCCAGATTTCTATTCCGTTCTTGTTTCTTTCTTTTCTTTTTCTGTCATCGTCCTACGAATCGATCCAACGAATTTTATCATCTTTAAGGAGGAAAAAAAAAATAAAAATAAAAAAAAAAAAACATAGAAAAAAGAAGAAAAGAAAAGAAAGGAATGAAGATGTCATTAACTTTTAATGGGAATAATAAAAGGTAACATTTTTATACTCTTACGCGAGACATTTCGTTGTAAAAGATCGGTCCACCCTCTCTCTCTCTCTCTCTCTCTCTTTCTCCTCCCTCCCTCCACCACCATCCCCCGCCCGAAGTTTCTTTTGGCGGTCAACCCTCGAAAAAAAAAAATAAAAACAGAAGAAGAAGAAGAGAATCATCGTAAGGGCCTACTAGGACGTATTAGTTTTACGATTAGGGGAAGATAAAATTAGACTGATATATGTTATGAGACCGAACGGGGTAATTAAATTTTATTAAAAAAAAAAAAAGAGAAGAAAAAAAACCTTTGAGATACATTTGTCGAAACCTAGAAAACTTTTGGCCCGCTCTGTACATACGTGAGATCTGAAATACGTATAAAAAATTCTTTTAACATTCAACGAAACGATCGTGAAACGGATCGGAGTTGGAGAGTGTATTCTCTCTCTCTCTCTCTCTCTCTCTCTCTCTCTCTATCTCTCTCTCTCTATCTCTCTCTCTCTCTCTCTCTCTCTCTCTCTCTCTCTCTCTCTCTCTCTCTCTCTCTCTCTCTCTCTCTCTCTCTCTCTGTTTCTGTCCTTGTCTCTGTCTATCTGTTTGTAAATGTTCTTTTTCTCTCTCGATCTTTGGCCTCTTCTCTCTCTCTTTCTCTCTCTCTCTCTCTCTCTGTTTCACATACAGGGATGTCTGCACGGCCTGTTCAGCACGTGCTGCGACAACTCGTTTTCGGTTATATACTCGGAGATATTAACCAGACGTCCTCCATGACGATCGAGTTTCTCTGACCAGTACGACGACAAGTATCGAAAGTAGTCCTCTCTTTTCTTCAATGAGGATTAAATTTCTTTTTCTTCCCCCTTTTTGTGTTTCTTACGTTTCGTGTACTTACATATCTTCAAGGGGCGTTTCTTTTCTTTTTTTCTTCCTTCGATCGTAGTACACGATGTAACATTGAAGGAAGGTAATCCATATTGGAACGAGTGTTAATAGAAAATTATTCACGAAATGTCAGGGATGATAATAATAATTGTTATTATTAATGTTATCATTGTTACCATTCAATATTATTATTATATAATAATAATAATATTTATATTAATATTTGTAAGATATTTTATTATTTAATTGTTACTATTATTATTATTATCATTATTATTACTATTATTATAAAATAATAACAATATTTATATTTATTATATTAATATTAATATATGTTGGATATATACATATATTTATATATATTATTTTTATTTATATTTAATTATATATATAATTTTTTTTTCTTCATTCGATATCGATCAAATCGACAACGTGGGCGTAGCTTCAAAAATAAAGAAAAAAAATAGGAGCAGCACTTCCCGAATTACCCTATAAATATATATATATATTTTTTTTTCTTCTTTATTTTTTTTTTTTTTTTTGACAAGAAAAGCGGTCTCCGTTTCTAAAGTAACGATATCGTGTTACGCGAAAACATAAACTTGCGACAGTTCTTGTGCCTCTAAATTGGTGGAACACTCACGGGAGGGTTGTGATAGTCTGGCGCTAACCTACTACAATTCCGTGCCAGTGTCGGGTGAAACGTTAACAGTCTCCAGAGTCAAATCCGGATACAGTCGTCATCCGATACTGGCTGGTACCGCGTCTTGATAATTAGGGATACCCGCCTACGTTGTGCGTGGAATTCGAAGCTACGTTTCTACGAGAGAATATAATAAAATGTCATAACCGAAAACGCAATGAAGCTTCGATCTACAATTGAATATATGTATATATTATTAGTAATATCAAATATTATGAAATAAGAAAAATTTTTTATGTATATCTATAATTGTGCGTTTGTGTATATAAATATTTAATAAAATTGTGTGTATATATATATATACACTCTACTTATATTAAATATAATTATATTTGATACATACATACTATCTATATATATATCATTACATTAAAAATAAATATGTACTAATCGTACGTATAACTGGACAATGGAATCAATCTGATCTATCACAATTTCGTATACGAGAATTCAATCTCGGAGAAAGACGAGGAAAAATCTATGAAAGAAAATAAATAAAAAATAAAAAGAAAAGAAAAATAAAAAAATAAAAAATAAAAACGAATTTATTATTACTATTCTGCTTCCTCTTTATTTATTTCTTTCTTTTTTCTTTTTTTTTTTTTTTTTCTTTGAACCTATTTCAACGATCCAGTTGGAAACTCTAAAAGGTTGGTGAGACTTAACGAGTAGAGTATATCACCGAGTGAATGAACGTAAATTACCAAGGACGCGATTCGTAGCACGGTTTATCGTAGGATGTTCGTTCGGTAACTAGGAAAGGCGTTTACCCTCCTCGAACCACCCGTTCCTTCGCCCCACCCCACCTCACCCCCACCCGCCATCCTTCAACCCAACTAACCAACCAACCAACCAACCACCCACCCACACCCATTCGCTCTTAGAAGTGGAATCTGGTAACTAATGTAAGAAATAGGGAGGAAGGGGTGTTTCGCGTTCGTACGGCTTCGAGAGGCAAAGGAAATGTCTCCCGTAAACTACTAATCACCATAAACCACCGGGCTACACGTGTTACGAATTCTCTCACTGTAGAGAAAATCAAACTATCCTTTTTCCTCCCATGAGAGAGCTGCGCGGGACGCGTTTAACCGCACGTCTTTTATCTTCTATCTTTTTCTATCTCTTTCTCTCTCTCTCTCTCTCTCTCTCTCTCTCTCTCTCTCTCTGTCTCTCTCCCTCTCAGTCTTCTTTGCTCTCATTCCATTCGTCGTTCTTTTTATATAACTCTTTATCTTTCCTTTTTTTCTAATTGTCTTTCTCTTATTATTATCTCATTTCTTCTATAATTTTTGCTTTTTTAATCTTATTCTATCTCTCTTTCTCTGATGCTCTCTCTCTCTCTCTCTCTCTCTCTCTCTCTCTCTCTCTCTCTCTATCTCTGTTTAATTCTCATTATTCTAGACTCTTATTATTTTTTCTCATACATTATTTTTACTCTTATGATTCTTTCGCTTTTTCTTTAATTATCTTTCTCTTCCTCTAATTTTTTTCTGTAATTATTTCTTTCTCTGACGCTCGTTCTCTCTCTCTCTCTCTCTCTCTCTCTCTCTCTCTCTTATTATCTTTTTCACTGTCTCTAATT
>OU427015.1:3054862-3056762 GCA_911387935.1 Dolichovespula saxonica | reverse complement strand
TTTTATAATTTTCAAAAATTATAAAAGGTATTATTTCGAAAAAGTATGATGATGCTTATAAATAGATATTGTAATTAATAAAAAAAAAAAATTTTGACGTTTCTAGATAAATGTTATTATTATTTAGAAAAATAATATGGGATGAGGTTCGCATTATTTAGACAAGTAATAGTGTTATTATTGAGAAAAGTAATAAAACGTTTTAGATATTCGTTTAATAATATTATTTGTGTGATATATTAGTAGGGTTAGTTGGACCGATTTATATATATATGATTATTATCTCTCTCTTTGTCTGTCTTTCTAAGTCGTAAATTTATTCGATTTCGTTTATTTATTGTTTCTATCTTTCATTTTCAATTATCGTTCGTTAAACTAATCATTGCTCAGTAGTTTTTCCGATATTATTATAATTTAATTTTTACTCAGACGAATTGACAATGTTAGAAAGATGTTTAGAAGAATAATGATAATATTATTATTTAAAGAAGACAATATACATATACGCATATATATATATAACAACGATTATTTATACTTGTATATGTTTATTTATCAACTAATGTGTACTACTATAATGACTGTTACGGTCTAAAAAATTATTATATACATCTCACATAACAATTATTATACAAACATTTATCTACATCTATTATTCATACATATATTTTTATAACATTTATCTATATATATATATTATTTACACACACGTGCGTGGGTTTTTATTAAAAATCCTATAGATTTCTCCGAATAATTTAGTTATCGAGTAAAATTTACAGTAAGATCCTCTTCTACGTTCATTAGAAAATACCTAAATTTCGGTTAAAAGATAAATCCGTCTTGGTTTGAAAGCTTTTAAAATATACATACATAGATACGTACGCACATACACAAGCACACACATATATACATACATACATACATACACAGACTAAAACAGGTTAACGTTATATTATCGGCCTGACACGCGTTTACCTTTTCGAATATCTCCCTAGAAATGTTCTAGTTTGTCGAAAAAACATTTGATAGCTCGGCCAACGGTCCTATGTCCATTATCGTGTTAATAATGTTAAACACCATAGAAACTGTCGTCGACGAGATAAACGATTTAAGTTAACACGATAAACTGCAAGGTCGAACGATTTCCTCTCTTTTCTTTCTTCCTTTTTTTTTTTCCTCTTTTCCTCCGGTTTTTATTTTCTCTTTCCTTTTCTCTCTTACACACACACACACATATATATATATTTTCTTTCCTTCTTTCGCTTCTTTCTTTCATTTCTTTTCTTTTTTTTTCCTGTTTATTTTTTTTTCTTCTTCTAATTAACCAACTGTTCCAGATATACACTTTAAGAGATAAGGGACGCCCATAAAATTACATTCCATGGACGCGCGTGGTTTCAGATTTCTAGTGGATTAGATTGAGAAAAAAAACAAACAAACAAACAAAAAAAATAACAGAAAAAATCGAGCTTACAAATATTTTTCATTCGTTCGAAATAGAACGACTTTTGTGTATATGAAACGTCGATTGTGCCATATCAACGAACTTACAAACAATTCATTCATGGAAGTAAGTTTTTTTTTATTAGTACGGTTGAATGAATGTCTTCTGAATGTTGTTGGAACGAATTTAATGAAGTATCGGATAAATTAAATTCTTTTTTTTTTCAGAGAGAGAGAGAGAGGGGGGCGGAAGACTAAAGTATAGTAGGCCAAATTATGACATCAAATAAATAATCATCGAGGAGATAAACGTCTTATATAACACGATAAATTGTATGAAAGAAATAGAGAGAGAGAGAGAGAGAGAGAGAGAGAGAGAGAGAGAGAGAGATCGACCGATTTTTATCTACACATTAAGAAATAAAGCACATAATAAAATTATAACGTCTCATAGTAT
>OU427015.1:3039862-3049862 GCA_911387935.1 Dolichovespula saxonica | reverse complement strand
TTAATACAACAAAATATTTAATGTATCAATTATCGAAAAACAAAAAGGAAGAGGAATAAACGAATCCTTAAAATCTTATTATTATTAAATAATAAATTTTTCGATACGACATACATTTATGGTATCTGCAAAAAATTTATTATCAAACAACGACTAATATACAAGAATGGATCAAACCAAGGATGTCTTCCAATCTTTCAATTTTATTAAAATCGAAAACTAGTTCAAAGTAAATTGATTTACTAATTAATAAAAAAAAGTGTGGTTAAGAAAAAAAAGAAAAAAAAAAATGAGCCTTAAAAGTGTCGAACAAAAAAAAAAGAATAACCCTGTTACTAATGACACTTAAGAACTTTCGATAACCCTCAACTCCGTGTTAATCGTTAAAAATTAATAATAAATAAAAAAAATAATAATAATAAATGAATGAATAAAACAAAAACAGAGAGTAATAGAGAGAAAACAGAAAACGAGAAAAATAAAAAAAAAAGAAAACAAAAAAAAACAGAAAAATCAAGAAAGAAAAAGAAAGGAGAGAGAAAGAGAAGGAGCGACAACGAAGAGAAAAAAAAAAGGAAAGAAACGAAAATTGTTTCGTCAAAAAATAAGGGGAAAAAAAATAGAAAAAGATGAAAGGAAAAAAGAAGAAAAAATTGTTTCGTCGACAAAAAAAGGAAAGAAAGAAAAGGAAAAAAAAAAAAAAAGAAAAAAGAGAAAGAAAGAAAAAGTTTCGACGGTACAACTGACACGAGTTATTTGTATATATAATGTATCTATACTAATCGTGGCTTAACCATTCATGGGTAGGAGTTCCATTGAGAGAGAAGAGACGATGGCGTGGCGGTGTGAATGGGCCACCTTCTCGCGCGTTACACGGTTTATATGCGAGGAGCGGCCAAGAAGATGTTTATCGTCCGAATGAATTCAGGGGCGTAGAGAGAGAGATAGAAAGAGAGAGAGAGAGAGAGAGAGAGAGAGAGAGAGAGAGAGAGAGAGAGAACGGAACAGGCACGTATCTGTGCGCCATGCTAAGGGATCCGCGAGGGAGGCGGACCACGTTTAGGGTGGTTGGGTTCGTCAAAGGTGTTGACACAAGGGGAGCGCCAAGTTCGATGGAGGCGTCTCGCTACAAGCTGCCCTCATTCGCACCTCCGCCTCTCTCGTTTCCTCTTCTCATCTTGAGAATGCTCTCTCTCTCTCTCTCTCTCTCTCTCTCTCTCTATCTCTTTTTTCTCTCTCCTTCCTTCTTTCCATCTCTCTCGTTATGTTTCTTTCAATGTTTAAAAATGAATTTTTCATTCGTCGAGACGGTAAATGAATTTGAATAAGAATCTTTTAGTGACTTTTTTCTTTTCTTGTTCTTCTTTTCTTTTATTTTTTTTCCTTTTTTTTCTTCTTCTTCTTCTTCCTCTACCTCGGAACTCCAAGGACAGATAGGAGAGAATTGTCAAAATCATGCTTTAAGATATATATATATGTATGTATGTATGTATGCATATATTCTTTATAGTAAATTTTATAGTAATATATTAATATATATTTTTTAACATATATATATATATATATATATATATATATATATATTTTTTTTTATAGTAAATTCGTATTTTCTTCTTCTTCTTTATTCTTTTTTATTTTTATTTTATTTTATAATTTATCTTTTTTTTTTTTCTTTTAAATATCTTACGTCATGTATTTATCTGAATCATGCTTTAAGATATATACATATATATATTTTTTTTTATAATAAATTCGTATTTTCTTCTACTTTTCTTATTTTATTTTATTTTATAATTTTTATTTATTTATTTTTTATGTAATATTTTATGTCACGTTTATTTCTATTTGTCGTTTAAAATTCTTTACATTGTATTTATCTCATCATTGAGAGAATTAATAAATTTGAACAGGATTCTTTTTTGACTCTTTTTATGTAAATTCTTTCTTTTTAATCATGTTTTAAGATAAAACAGATAAATATTTCTTTTTTCTAATAATAAACTTGATTTTGAATAAGAATTTGTTAACGACTCCATTTACGCAAACATTCTTTTATCCAACATTTGGAAGATTGATCGAGCAGAGAGAATTGTCAAAATAATAATGTCTTAAGATAATTTTTTTGTAATAATAATTCACGTTCTCTTATTTTTTAATATTTCGAATTAATTTTTAATATTTCCTTCCAATTTCGAAGTTATTATTAAAGTTATTTATTTTATATATTTCATCTTTATATATATGCCATATATTTTTATTTTAGATAAATTTATTTACATTATATATCCTAATGGATATAAAATTTTTAAAAGAATTTTTATTGAAACGTTCTACAACGACTGCAAAAAAAGAAAAAAAAAATAATAATAATAATTCCAAGATATTCAATTTAAATTCCTGATAAGTAGGCGTCTTTGAAAAACAATAAAAATAAAACATTAAAAATTACAATAAAAAAAAATAAATCGTAACTTCAAAATCATTAAATAAAAACGAATGAATGTCAATCGTTTAAATTTCCAAGTTAATCGAATAATATAATAAGTTTCGACGATCTCTCTTTATCTTTCATATAATAATAATAAACGACAACGAAAAAAAAAGAAAATAATTTTCTTCGAGTTCGCTCTTTCTTCCTTTTCTTCTTTTATTCGTTATCAAAAGAAAAAAAAAAAAAAAAAAGAAGAAAATACGCACACGACGAGTCCTCGTATAAATGTAAATGTTTTATGATTCCGCAGGACAAGTTCGTTTCGAATGGAAATAGTCATCCTATTCAAAAAGTCAGAGCATCGACCGATCGTTAGCGGATATCTGCGGAATTAGTTGTATTTGTATGCTCATCCGAGCTAACGGAGATGCGGGCCACGAAAGGGCCGCTAAAGGGTGAGTGGGTGGAGTAAAATAGGACCACCCAGCCCGTGTCGGCGGCGTTAGTGTTAGCATAACGCGTGGGCGCCATTCTTTTCTCTTTATCCTTTCCTGTCCTATCCTTTTCTTTCTCTTCTCTTCTCTCTCTCTCTCTTTTTCTCTCTCTTTCTCTTTCTCTCTTTCCTTCTCTATCTACCTACCTATCTATTTATCTATCCATTTATATAGCATTCTCTGTATTTTTTTTTTTTATTTATACCCATTTATTTATTTATTTTTTTTATATATCTATATACGTATGATCATAGGTGCTACAGTGTTATTTTGGTTAGATACAAAATGTTGAAAAAAATTCTCAGATTATTCAATAGTTGTTGATTAAATTGATATAATGTTATTTAGTGTTGTTTAATTGGGATACAAATAAGGAAATTATATTTTGACACTCAATCGAATATGATATTACAGTATACTGTGTATATTCTATACATGTAATTACGTGATAAGATTTAAATGTGTGTGTGTATTTCCCTCTATATTTTTCTATTATTGTTTTATCCATTTCTAATACTCCATCTCAAAGATGATAAAAACAATCACACGGAGATAATAAATTATAACAAATACAATTACGTAAATAATAATAAATACGTCGTTTCCTTTCCTTATTTTTATTCACTCGTTCGTTTATTTATTATCTTTCTTTTTTTTTTTTTATTTCAATTTAAACGTACATCAATTCACGCGTACTCTATCAATGGTTATAAAAATCAATGATAAAATTGACGGTACAGCGCGTACTATATCGTTAATTATAATTAAATTATATTCATCTTTTTCTTTATTTCATTTATTTTTTCTTCCTTTTTTTTGGTTCGTTCCATTCTCTCCTTCCTTTACAATTCGTACGCGATACAACGTTAAACCGTGCGCGACAATTAAATGTCTACGAAGAGATTGTACAATACAAGCGTCGGCGCGAAAGCGAGAAGAAAAGTATACGAAAAGAAATAGCATTCGAACTCTGTACCAATTGGAGAATGAAAATGCATCCTCAATCAGGATCATTAATAAACCGGCAAAGTCACGATGTAATCTATTCGCCATTGTTCGACGAACGGAATCGAATAAATTAACTTTGTTCGAAGGAGGCAGGGTGGGTGGGTGGTTACGTGAATTCGAACTGGAGAAACGAAAAGGTACTATACTTTACTTTTTCAATGTGAAACGGTGTAATGCACCGACGTATGCTCGATCTTCCGTCGAAACTTCTACGTTCGCGTTCGTGAATGTTCGAAAGAATGGAAGTAGGGAGAAAGATAGATAGATAGATGGATAGATAGATAGATAGATAGAGAGAGAGAGAGAGAGAGAAAGAGAGAGAGAGGGAGGGAGAGAGAGAAGGATAGAAGTGTCAGGTACCCTTCGAATTTCGAACTTTGAACTCATGAATAATTCGAAGAACGCTCAATAGAATAATTGATAACCTTAACGGAAGAAACTTGAAATTGAATTTAGACGTTCGTGTCCTTTTAGTTAAACAATTTTCATACTTGATCTTTTCCTTTATTATTATTTTTATTTTTATTTTTATTTTATTTTATTTTACATTTCTTTTTTATTCGAAAGTTTGCTAAAGCGAAAAGAAATTTCTTTTTATTTTATTTATTTATTTATTCTGTTTATTTTTTTTTAGTAGTAGAATTCGTACGAATTTAATTGGATTATGATAGATAGGTATATTAGATTGACAAATAGGAAGTATCAAAATTTTTTTGAATATTTTATACCTTTAATTATTAAACGTCTAATCTGATGTAAGTAATGTGTAATTGATTTATTAATTAACGTCGTAGCATGTATATACGTAAATACATATGTAATATATTAATAGAATTTTATTAGATTTGTCTAAAAGCAATCTTAGAATTGTTAGTATTTTGTATTCGTGCTAAAGATCTATAATCTCGAAATTTGTAATATTTTGTAGTAAAATAAATAAAAAATAAATAAATAAACAAATACATACGAAAAAAACGACATTTTTAGTAATTTTGTATTTGAATTAAAACATTATAGTATGGTATATTATAGTATTATATTAGGCGATTTATAAATTAAATTAAATTATATAGATCAATAGGTGTGATCTCGGAATTTTAAATATATTGTATACAAATAAAAAAAGAAAAAGAGAAAACGGAACAAAAAAAAGGTATAATAAAATATACCACAGAATTTAATAACAAATGATATCTAAATTATCTGTATTTCGCATCTAACCAAACAATCATTTGACGACAAAACTAATTTTTATATTGAATTAAAATCGACAAAGTGATCCATGAATTTTCAATATTCTTAACTTAACCAAATACCATTCGACGATATAATGTAATTTTATTTCATTTATCACCGATCTTTCGATAAAAATTTTTTTACGAAATAAAGATACAGCAATCTTTGCGAAGTACAGTATTATTAAATTCAACACGCGCGCGCACGCAGCAGACACATACGGAAATAAATAACACCGTAATAAAATTTACATCGGTCAATAATATCTGACTTGAAAACGGTGAATAAATCATGCCGATAAAATTGCCCGTCGAACTGGAAAACATTAAAGATACTTTTATTACCCTTTGATATAATTTATTAGCCTTTAACGATATCGGTAAACACGAAATATCGAAATATTAATTCAACGGAAGGCCGGAAGTCAAATTTGAAAGACACGGTGGTAATATATATCACTGTTGCGATATCGAATTTAACGATATACGATATACGAAAGACGAATAACCCGGGGCCATTTGAGCCAGGTGATAACTCGTATGAGTTATTCTTAATGGGAACCGTCGTAACCGGTGCGATTCCGTTCGCGGCTCGTCTCGTAGGAGTATGTTCTTAACGATCCACGATCTAGAAAAGGGGGGGGGGTGAACGAGGAGAAAAAGAAGAAGAGGAAGAAGAAGACGGGGTTAAGAAGAAGGGATAAGAAGAAGAAGAAGAAAAGGAAGAGGGAGTAAGAAGTAGAAAAAATAAATCGAAAAGAGAGCCAGTAAGAGTGAAAGAGAAAGAGTGAGAGTGAGAGTGAGAGAGAGAGAGAGAGAGAGAGAGAGAGAGAGAGAGAGAGAATCATACGAATATAGTGAGAGAGAATAAATGTACGAGTATAAGTGTGTAAAGAGTAATAGTAAGAACAAGAAAAAAAAAATAAAGAAAAAAAATAAAGAAAGAAAGGAAAGAAGGAAGAGAGAGAGGGAGAGAGAGAGAGAGAGAGAGAGAGAGAGAGAGAGAATGTGAAATGATACGTAAGAAAACCGGTGGCGAGTGGTATCCTCGGGCGGCCATTAATCAAAGGACAGGGAGCGCTAATGAACCTGCTGGAATCGCGAAGCGTTTCCCTTCAGTTCGATGGCGCGACTCCTCTCGGTTCTCCCTCCCTCCCCTCCTTCTCTTTCTCCTCCTCTACTTTCTTCTCCACCTCTCATCCTCCCTCCCGACCCTTCGCACTGGTCGATCCCACTCTTTTAAGTCAGTCCTTTCGACCTTTAGCTTTGCCACCACCAAGCCAACTCCTACTTCTTCAACCCCCGTTTCCCCACTACTCGCACCCTACGTAGCTCTTAATCCATACCAACCCCCTTTCTCCCTTAAGCCGTCGATTCCTCATCATCGTCGTCTTTGAATCCACGAAAAAGGGCCGAAGGGCAAACGAACGAGACGTTGCGTAATGCTGGCCGAACGTTCGAAAACAACCACCCTATCTTGTATCAGAGAAAGATAGATAGATAGATAGAGAGAGAGAGAGAGAGAGAGAGAAGGAGAGAGAGAGAGATGAACGAGGAGCGTATTATCGGCTAAAGTACGGTGTAAACACTACATTATTCTTTATTCTTTTCAAAGATTACGCGCTTCCTTTTGCTAAACTACTCTTCGTTAACGTTTCTCTTCTATCTTTCGTCCTCTCTCTCCCTTTGTCTCGCTCTTTCTTTTATTTTCTTCTTTTTTTTACTTTGCTAACCTACCTTCGCCGTCTCCCCTTATTCTTTCGCCACGATTTTCATTCAAAAAAGAAAAAGAAAAAGGGAAAAAAAGAATGATCGTTAATTATCGAAATAATATCGATGAGATATTAACGATCGAACCTGCACGATAAATTTCTCTATTATCTCGATCACGTTATGTATCTTCATAAATTTCCATTCAAGAGAGAGCGAGAGAGACTGAGAGAGATAGAAAAAGAAAAAGAGAGAGAGAAAATAAATTAAAAAAAAAAGAAATATATATATATATATATACACACATACATACATATATATATAAATATATATTATATTATATATATATTATATTATATTATATTATATGTATATTACATTATATTATATTATATATATATTATCGTTCTATCCTGCCTTTAATCCATGATAAAACCCCCGTTAATCGTAATCGACGTTGAGAACAAATCTTGAGAGTCTTAAACGAGAGGAAGAAGAAAAGAAGGTGGAAAAAAGAAAGAAGAAAGATTCCCGTTGAAGTAACGAGCAACATTAAGCACAATCAGTCAGGGAAGAATAGGAGAGAGAAAGAGAGAGAGAGAGAGAGAGAGAGAGAGAGAGAGAGAGAGAGAGAGAGAGAGAGAGAGAGAGAGAGAGAGAGAGAAGGAAAGAGGAAGAAGGAGAAGTAGAAGAAGGAAAAAACAAAGATAATCACGATATAAGAGGGGAGGAAGGGAATGGATGGAGAAACGAGGGGTCGTGACGAGAAGGGGGTAGGTCTAGCACGGAAGCAAGTCGCGTTATTCTAACGCGATAACTATGCAATTCCAAGTATGAGAAATATGTATACGCGGGAGAAAAACGGAATATAACGAAATACATAAATAAATAAATAAATAAATAAATAGAGAGAGTGAGAGAGAGAGAGAGAGAGAAAGAGAGAGAAATCAAACGAACATCGGATGGATGGATAGAGATAGATAGATAGATAGAGATAGAAATAGAGAGAGAGAGAGAGAGAGAGAAAAAGAGAATCATCCGAAACACGTAAGGTCATACGTTTAACAAGCTCTCTAATTATCTGCACGCGGTATATATATATGTATGTTTTATATATATAAGAGGTATATATATATATATATATATATATATATATATATATATATATATAAATGTGTACATGATAAGTTGTAGCGTTGCAATTTGCTTTGTGTTATTTGCACTATTGTTTTCTCCGAGTCCATTTCTGTCTCTCTCTATCTCTCTCCCTCCCACCCACTCTCCTCACCCTAGCTCATTCACTCACTCTAACTCACTCACTCACTCATTCACTCATTCACTCGCTCGCTCTTGATCCCTTCGGCGTTCTATATCCTCTCCTTCACTATTCGCCTCGTTCTATCTCCTTCCATCTCGTTCTATTCCACCTCACCCCTCCCCCTGCCCCTCTCGCCCGCCCCAACCATCATCCCAATTACTCGATGCCCGGGGCCGAGCGATCTCGCCATTATCGGATGACACGGACCCACGCTTTTATGTTTAATTGATATTTTTCGTAACTCCCCTGAAATCCAATAGAGAATCGCTCCAACGAACAGATATAATCCCGGGGACGACATTGCTCTCGTTAAAATATTTCCGTTGGAAAGTATCGCATCGATATATACGCACACGCCCACGCACACGCAAACCTATATATATATACACACACACACACATTTATATATATGTAGATGGGCAGCGCACCATTCAAACCCAAGCGACCCTTCAAGCCTGGAGGTGAAATTTATTTATTTTTATTTCCCTTTTTTTTCTCGTATTTCTTTCCTTTTTTACCACCACCACCACCACCACCGCCACCCATCCCACCCACCCACCCACTCACTCACCTTCCACCCACCTCGTCCTCCCCCGCCACGTTTCGTACAGCTATATTTCTTTCTTTTTTTTTCTCTCGTTCTCTCTCTCTCTCTCTCTCTCTCTCTCTCTCTCTCTCCATGCGATCGTTTCTCTTTTCTTTCAATTCCCCTTTTTATTTTTCTTCCTCTCTTTCTCTTTTACTTCAAATCGAAACGACTTCGCCCACCCCACCCCCCGCCCTTTCTTCTTTTTTCTCTTTTCCCCTGGAAGACCGTGGATTTTCATGGGAAATCGTTACTTGAACGATCTCATCCTGCGCTCTTCCTCCTCCACCCCTCGATCTTTTCACTCTCGCTATGCCAGCCCCCTCCCCCTCCTCCTCGTACACTTCTTCATCTTTTGTCATCGATAAGAGGCCAACGTCCTATTCTATATCGTCTTCGTTTATTTAGCTAAAAGAATCTTCCTCTCTCTGTCTGTCTCTCTCTCTCTCTATTTCTTTCACTCTATTTCCGTATTTCTTTCTCTTTCCTTCCTACGTAGTAAAATTTAACGCGCGTTTCATTCGTCCGATAGATACACACTCGTCGACAACGTTCGGCCATTAAATTTTTTTACAAGAAATTTAGAACTCACGTGAATGCGTTCATTCCCATTCTCTCTCTCTCTCTCTCTCTCTCTCTCTCTCTCTCTCTCACTCTCTCTCTCTCGAACCCTATTCGAACGGAATATTTTCCTGGTGGGGGAAAAGAAAGAAAAAAAAAAAAAAAAACAAGGGGCCGCATTTTTTTCGGCACCGCTTTTCTGCATCTCGATTTATCGAAACGAGCTCTGTCCAGGGGGTTACAACGATGCCAGTGAGAGACAAAGAGAGAAAGAGAGAGGGAAAGAGAGAGGGTGAGAGACCCAGTCGAAAATGTTCAGCAAAATTAAATGAACAATTCGTTACGGAGAGTAACGAGCTCACGCCATTTTCACCAATACCGGCCTCACTCTCTTTCTCTCTCTCTCTCTCTCTCTCTCTCTCTCTCTCTCTCTCTCTTTTTCCCAGGTGGACCTGGGGACCAAAACTGAAAGCGTTAGAGATTCCGTTCGCCGACTCGTTCTATTAATTTAATCGCTATTTATTTCACTCAGGAGAGCGACCTTCGAATTTCTTAATCTACATCGATTCGAAAGTTAAAGGGTCGATTTATGGGAGAAGGTACAACCCGCGAAAATTGGACGACGTTTTAATTAAACGAAAATGCGCGTTACTGAAG
>OU427015.1:3024862-3034862 GCA_911387935.1 Dolichovespula saxonica | reverse complement strand
TTTTGTTTCTTTTCTTTCCTCTCTTTTTTTTTTTTTTTTGATCATACGAAAGCTAGAGACACGTGGCTCTTTTTATTCTTTTATTCGTCGTTTCGATATAATTCGCGGTAATTAAGATTTTTCAATGAACGATTATTATCTTCGAAGTTGTGGCCCATTCAAAGTTCAGTTATCTCGTTAAGTAAAGTATCTACCGAATGGAGATAAGAGACAGATCATAAATTCCGAAAATATTTTAAGTTTCTTTTTGTTTAACGATTAATTTAATCGTGATTAAAGGAATTGTAGAAATTATTGCTTGTTATACGATGGATTATAAAATCTTCGGTAAGATTGCTACCTTCTTTGTTACTAATTTATCACTAAATTATATCATACATACCTATACATATATATATAATTTAAATAATAATTATTCTAAAAGAAATTAGTTGGTAGCAAAAGTTCGTTGCTACAAAAGACAAAAAAAAGACTTTTATATCAATATTACAAAGTAAAAAAAAATTTCTAATACACATAACAAATTTATATCCCAAAAAATAATTCGTGTAAAGAATTATATTTAATATACCAACATCTACACACGAATAAATACATACATACATACATACATATATATATATATATATATATATATATATATATATATATATATATATATATACGTTTATTCACGTATACCCCATATTTAACAATTGAAATTACTCAATACAAATTTACATTCATTCGTAATAATAATATTTGCAAAAAATAATAACGTTTCTGATAATCATTTTCAGCCGTTTTGAATCGAAATATCGTTACAAAAAAAAAAAAAGAAAAAAAAACACACGCACACAGAGACAGACACAGAGAAACAACGCAAAGGAAGAAAACAAGCGTCTCCTACGTCGTTTTATTTAATAGGACGTTTTAAAAAATGTTCAAGTCCGTATGAACGATAAAAAAAAGAAGATAAAAAAAGCAAAAAAAAAAGAAGAAGAAGAAGAAGAAGAATGAAAGAAATAAGAAGGAAACGAACAATAGATCAGTACCACGAAACGATCGTAGAAATTTCGACGGAAAAGGAGAAAACGTTAGTAGCGTCGTTCGATCTTTTTAGATTCACATACGGTCAGGTCATATGCCGTGTACGAACTTACAAACAATGCCTTTGTTTCCACGCGCAAAACGTGATAAAACTGTAAAGTAACAAATATCTCGGTAAAGATCGACACGCGATCCGTTCGTAGGACGCTTAGGGAGAGAGAGAGAGAGAGAGAGAGTGTACACTTATACACATACAAACACACACACACACACACACACGCGATAGAGTAAGCGCATAATATGTTTATGTATCATCCATGTATCCTACGTAGTGCCGTGTTCGTCGGCGTGAAAGAGAATACGTAGCTATCGAAGTTGGTTCCTTTTCTGGATGGCCGTCTTTTATACATGCGGGTTTGTTGACACCATCTTTACCACCACCATCACCACCATCACCACCACCATCACCACCATCACCACCACCATCACCACCACCATCACCACCACCACCACCATCACCATTACAAACACCAACATCGTCATTGCTTTTTACAAATTCAAGAGGGACGAGGTCGGACGTTAAGTATTTACCTACGTCCAAGGATACTGATAAATAATGTCCTTCTTACTTTAATTGTCTGTCAGTGATACACGTGGAAGTCGTATTTTGGCCTCGGTTAATATGCGCGTTTGAATATATATGGTTTTTTTTTTTTTTTTTTTTTTTTTTTTTTTTAATTAATGAAGTCAACATCTTTCATCTCTCTCCCTCTCCCTCTCTCTATTTTTCCATAAGTGTGCGTATGCGTGAGAAAACGTTCGATAACGATTTCGAATTGAAATCTTTGAATACAATATATTAATCGTAAAAGAAACTCCACCATTGTTATCCGCGATACGATGAACGGAGTTAAGATCCCAAACCGTTATGGTTAAGATAAATTTAAACGGTCTTACAGATAACGAGAGAGCGAGAGAGAGAGAGAAAATGAATCCAGGTATAACGACGTATCGAATTGAAAAATAAAATTACACGTACATTCCGATTCCTTCATCTCGGCCAATCAATCGCTAACAACTAATTAGCTGCGTATCCGTTGCGTAAATAGTGACGTTATCAACTTATGTACTAAACAACACAGGAAGAGAATCCTAGAGACGAGAGCCATCAAACTGGTAGTAGTAACAGTAGTGATACAGTATTGATAGTAGTGGTAGTAAATAGTAGTAGTCGTAGTTGTTGTTGTAATAGTAATAGTAATAGTACGCCAATGGAATGATTTCGTGGCTAGATATATAGAAACCATAGGTATGGTGGTTATACTATATGTATGAAACCGTAATGGTAGAACGTTTCGAGACGTTTCTCTCGTTATTACCGATGTCATTTCTTGGAACCTTGCCTGAGGCACTCATTTGATCATTACGGTGGTGCAACAAGGATAGAATACTACTTACTACTTGTTATTACCTATCGTGCGTGTGGATCCCAGAAAGAACTCTTACAATGTAACCATCGGTTTCTAGTATACATATATGTCTATATATATATATTACGTGTGTGTGTGTGTGTGTGTGTGTGTGTGTGTGTGTGTGTGTGTGTGTATGTATATATAGTAAATGTAATACTTAAAGGAATATTAATAACTACCTTACGGCATATATTTGTCGAAACTTACAACGGTAAAGGAAAAGGTACATACATGCAACCAGTTTTACGTTATCACGAAAGCAACTTCGTGGAATCGTCAATTAAGGTTTAACATCGCCCTATCGTAATGTTGTTTAACAACGGAATAAAAGAAATAATTATTTTTTTTTTCACAATGATAATCGACGCATTTTATTACACGGTTTTCATTCCTTCATCTGATATATTATAATTATATGTAGGTATGTACGTATGTTAATATATATATATATATATATATATATATATATATATATATATATATATATATTTATGTAAACGAATCGACCGTGTCTCTCTTTCTCTCTTCTTCTCTCACTCTCTCTTTCTGTCTGTCTGTACGTCCCAAACGAAATAAAAAAAAAGAATTATTGAGACAGAAAAGATTTATATCTATGGTATTGCGTATAAGGCTTAAAACAAATCTGTTCTAAACGAAGCGACGGGATGATATATTTGCCTTCGACTACCGGCGTACGCCGAGGTATATATCGTGCTTTTTAATCATCCTTCGCGGGGAACTGGAGCGAATAACGAGGCAGAAGCTAGACGGACGAACATAGAGAGAGAGAGAGAGATAGATAGATAGAAATATAGATATGTAGATAGATAGATAGATAGATAAATAGATAGAACAAGAATGATAGAGTTAGAGATAGAGATAGAGATAGAGAGAGATAGAGAGAGAGAGAGAGAGAGAGAGAGAGAGAGAGAAAATAGAGAGCAAAGCGATTATCATAAAGATTTCTCAAGGCTTCTTAGATTCTACGTCATTTTTATGAGAATGTTGTGACTTAAAATAATAATAAAAAGAAAAAAAAAATACACAGAGCGAGCAAGAGAGAGAGAGAGAGAGAGAGAGAGGGAGAGAGAGGGAGAGAGAGAAGAACAAAGGGAACGAGAAAAAAGGAAAAAAAAAAAGAAAGAAGAAAGAAAGAAAAAATATTCAAGACAGATTCCGCCATCGTTGTTCCTATCGTTCATGGTTGGCTGATCGACGAAACCTCGAGGGGAAACTTTTATAGACAATCCTTTTCAAAGAAAGAAGTTCGTCCTCTCCTCGAGTTTCATCGGCGATGTTGAACGTTAATCGTCCCTACCTCTTAACTTCCTTCGATTCCGCCATTCTCTTTTCTCCTATGGCCCTCCCCCTCCCCTTTCTCACTCACTCTCTCTCTCTCTTTCTCTTTCTCTCTCTCTCACTCTTTTTGTTTCATATTTTTTTTTTCGTCTCTCTGATTATTTTTTACTATTTTTTCTTTCGTTTATCATCGTCGTCGTCGTCGTCGTCATTGTCATCAGATATTTTCTTTCTTTCTTTTTCTTATTTTTTTTTTTTTTAATTTTTTTAATTTTATTTCCTCTACCCTCGTGTGTTTTTCGTTCGATCTTTTCAAAAAAATATCCGAACAAGTTGGAGAAGCCTGAAAATGGTCTGTATGTATGTATGTATGTATGTTTGTATGTTTGTATGTGTGTGTACATATATATATATATATATATGTATGTTAGTATTGTATGTATAGTATGTATTGGATATACAAGTTAAGAGAGCAAAAGGCGCATGAGCGTCGGCTAATTCGTTCCTGAGTGGTGAGTGGCTTTCGCTAGGTGGGGCGAAAAGTGAAATCCTAGAAGAGAGAAAGAGAGACAGAGAAAGGAGAGAGAGAAAGAAAGAGAGAGAGAGAGAGAGAGAGAGAGAGAGAGAGAGAGATAGGAAGATAGAGAGATAGGGATACGCAAGAGGGGTGGACCGTGCCGCGCAAGACGATCCCATAGCAAGATGACGCCTCCCTGGCGCCTCCATCTCCGACGTCCCTACAACTATCTTTGTCTCTCTCTCTCTCTCTCTCTACTCTCCCCATAAAATCTATTCTCGACGGAAAATTTTCTCTCTCTCTCTCTCTCTCTCACACACACTCTCTCTTTCCTTCCTTCTCTTTCTCTCTTTCGCTGTTTTACTCTTATTGTCTTTCTCAGTCGTTCTCTTTTTTTTTCCTTCCACCCCCCCCCCTCTCTCTCTCGTTCTTTCCTTCTCTATCCTTAATTTACAACTCCTTTGTCTAGTGTCACCTTCGACAAGAAATATTCGATGGAAGGAAGAACGAAGGAAAGCTCCTAGCCTTTGATGCGTCGTCGTCTCCTCTTTGTCGCTGAAAGAAAGGAATAATCGTTCGGACGGTATCCGACGAAATTTTTTGAAAATCGTATAGGATCGACTACGTAAGAATCTGTGAGGTTTCCTCGCTTCCATCTCTTTTTCTTTTCTCTTCTCTTCTTCTTTTTCGTTTTCTCTCTTTTTTTTTTGTTTCTTCGTTTTTTATTTTTTATTTTTTTTTTGTTCGCGATCGTCGACATCGCTCTCAGTTCTGGGTTTCGAATATTCGTTTTTATTGAAACGGAATTTTTGATCGAGATGAAATATTCTTTTTTTTTTTCTTTGCTTTTCATTTTGTTCGAAATTTCACGCTTCATCCTAATGGATTCTTTTTTTTGTTTTTATATATATGTGTGCAGGTCAGTATGTTACCGCGATTACTTTTATTTTTTTTTCCTTTTTTTATTATTATTATAACAAGAAATTGACAGAATCAAATACGTCCGATCAATTTATGATGGACTAGTTTGTCCGTCGCATTAAGAAAATCTTTCTTATAATTTCGAACAGAGGTAGATTCGATTGTATCGTAAATAATTTTTTGAAAAATACTTTGAATTGAATTGGAATTTACAAAATACACACAAACACATATTACACAATTTTCATAAAGAAGCATAAAAGAAAAAAAGTCGGCATATTTTAATTACTGAACATTACTTTTCACATGTTGGATTTATATGAAAATTACAAGGAAAAGAAAAATAGATAAATAAATAAAAAAAAAAGTACAAAGAAATTAATCGAAATGGAAGAAACAATTCTATCGTTGTTTCAAATTACACTTTAAAACTTATTTTTCAGAGTCTACATATATCATTCTCATACAAAAATGAATCAAAAGAAAAGAAAAAACCCGGCATATTTTAATTACTAAACATTACTTTTCAAATGTTGTTGAATTTATACGAAAATTACAAAGAAGAAAAAGCAATAGAATAAAAAATAAAAATAAAGAAAAGTAAAAAAGAAAATAACGAAATAGCCGTACCAATTCAATCGTTGATTTAAATTACATTTCAAAAATGATTTTTCAAAGAATGCATACACACACACATCATTTTCATAAAGAAAGAATCATAAAAAAGAAGAAATAATAAATAAATGAAATGAAAAAGAAAAGAAAGAGAGAGAGAGAGAGAGAGAGAGAGAGAGAGAGAGAGAGAGAGAGAGAGAGAGAGAGAGAGAGAGAGAGAGAGAGAGAGAGAGAGAGAGAGAGAGAAAATGATATCTATAAATTCCAATGGAGCCGTCGGCCTCTAAGAAAAGGGTGAAAGGAGAAAGATCAAGAGGGCGGAAGAAGGGGGAGGGGTAGTGGGGTAGGGGGAAACGGTTAATTTGTTAGGCATCAGCACCACCGGCAGCCCACGAAGACAGGTAACGTTGGTATCGGTCCTTACCGAGAAAATAACTAGAGATAATTACGAGCATAAATCAGCCTGTTAATATTCGGGGGCGTTGGCAAGAGGTGTAGATAGGTATATTCGTTCCCGAGTAGACAGACTATCTTTTGTATAAAGGGTGTCCTCTTAAAAACGTATCTCTGTCAACGTTCGAACAAACGGAGACAAAATGTTACACACTATGGATATAAATGGACATTAATTTTTACGACTTAAATATATCAATCGTTTGTATTTTCTCTTTCATTTTTGTGTTTTCTTTTGTTTCTTTCATAATAATTTTTTTTTTTTTAAATCGACGAACAAAAATACGAATCGACGGTGTTTCGCGTTTGGATAAATTTGAAATATAGTTGAATATACGCTACGACTTTTTTATGTCGTATTTATTGTTCTTTTCTTTTTTTTTTTTAATGGGAGAAAGATTTTTTTTTTTAATTTAGTATCACACGTAACATTATATCATAGATATAGATGATTAGAAGTTATTATTGATTGGTTCTGTTGAATTAATCGATGTTTTTGAAAATTTGGACATGTTGCTTAATTGTCGGATTCATTCATAGTCTTCGAAAGTACCAATATTTGCTGTACAAAATATTTTAAAATATTTAAAATTCCGTCATTACGTAATATATATGATACTCATTAAACGTATCAAAAATATCAGTATTTTTATTAGGTAAACTATTAAAACATTTTACTCGTAGAAAAAATATTATAGGAAGATTATTTCTTTAATTTTATTGATTACTGGCAATTTTCAATATAAAATTACTATAAGAATTTCGACATAATATATAGTTATCAACCAAGTGATCGGTACTATAATAATTTTATTATTTTCATTTAAAATCAGAGAAAAATAAGACTACTTTTAATTGTATAATAAAAAAATAAATAAAACATCAAAATCCAATACTAATAAATTTTCAATAAAAATTACTCTAAAAATTATAATAATATACAATTATTAATTGATATAATTAATTTAAAATAAAATTATTAATTTATTATTTGTAATGTTTAAATTTTATTAATTTCATTAAGTTTTAATTTATTAATAAAATAACAAAATAATATCCAATAATCCGATACTAACAACTTTTCAATAAAAATTATTATAAAAATTCCTACACAATATATAATTATTAACCGACTGATTACTATTATACCAAACGTATTATTTTCATTAAAAATCGGACAGAACTAAGATTACTTTTAATTGCATAATAAAACAAAAAAAAATCCATTAATCCGATAGAAACGAATTTTCAATAAAAATTACTACGAGAAATTATAATAATCTATGATTATTAACCAACTGATTATTACTATACAAATCATATTATTTTCATTAAAAATCAGATAGAACGATGATTACTTTTCATTGCATAATAAAAAAAAAAAAAAAGAAAAAATAATCCAATAATCCGATACTAACAAATTTTTCAATAAAAATTACTATGAAAAATTATAATAATACATAATTATTAATCGACCGATATCAATACATAATACATAATTATTAATATAATAATTAATAATACATAATTATTGATATAATACATAATTATTAATCGGACAAAATTAAGTTTACTTTTAATTCTATTATAATCGTAATAAAAAAAAAAAAGAAAATAATAAAATAAATTAAAATAATCCAATAATTCGATGCTAGGAAATTCGAATGAATAAAAGACTACAGCGAAGATAGATATAGGAGAAAGAGATAGAAAGAGAGAGATAGAGAGAGAGAGAGAGAGAGAGAGAGAGAGAGAGAGAGAGAGAGAGAGAGAGAGAGAGAGAGAGAGAGAGAGAGAGAGAGAGAGAGAGAGAGAGAGAGAGAGAGAGAAGAAAAAAGTAATGCCGAGTAGAGATCGGTAGATCATTCGTGGCTTCGATGGATACGCCTCCTTGTTAGCCAGGATTTACTTAGTCCTTCGACGCTGCCAAGACGTGCGTTACGCCCGCTAATAGCCCATCGGTAACGAACTACCGTCGGCCCTTTTTTCGAGGACCTTTTAAGCGAAAACGCGTTTCGCATTGCCCGTTCGTATTGCCTCTTATCGATCATTCCCGTCATAGCGAGAAAGGATCGCACGTTTCTTTATCGCCTCTGGAAACGAATTCCTTCCCACGTTTTCTCCTACGTTACCTTCGCTCCTCTCTACGCTCTCAACGCAACGAATAAATATGCGCTTTTGGTTCTCCAACTTTGAACGGTAGGATCCTTTTAGAACGTTATTTATTTTTAATTACCCGACGAACCGCTAGGGAACCCAATTTTTTTCTTCTTCTTCTTCTTCTTTTTTTTTTTATCTTATTTTTCATCGACCCTCGTTCCACGTGTCTCCGAACGAATTTTTTTTTTCTTTTCTCTCTCTCTCTCTCTGTCTTTTTTTCTTTTATCGAACGATCCCTTAACGCGAATTTTTTATGTTTCGACGGGGCAATGGAAATATTCTCTCTCTCTCTCTCTCTCTCTCTCTCTCTCTCTCTCTCTCTCTCACAATTTTTTTCCTTACTTCTTTTTGTGGTTTAATTAAATTTTTTTAAATTATTTTTTTATTTATTTTCATCTTCATTGGACGTCCTTTTAACGCGACTTTTTATGTTTCAATGGGCGCAGAAATATTCTCTCTCTTTCTCTCCCTCTCTCTTTCTTTAATTATTATTATTAATAGATTGCAATCCTATTTTCGTTTCATCAAAATATATGTGCATAGTTATTATCAAATATTTTTGGAAATAATTCTTGATGACGATGGGTGTATGCATTTTCTTTCTTTCTTTTTTGGATTGATTGATAAAAAAAATAGTTAAATTATTCATTCGAGATTAAGAATATATCTACTGTAGTTCTCTGCTTGTCTCACAAATGTTCGAATAAATATGTTGAGACGATAACGATAAAATTTTCTTTCAGATGATGTATCTTTAAACATTAAAAAAAAAAAAATAATAATTATTGAAGTAACCGTACCTTTTTATTTTTCGAACGATTGGAAAAATTAATGAAACGATTTATCTCGATATATATATATATATATATATATATATATATATATATATATATATATACACACACAAAGATTTGTATAGATTTAATAAAATTGTATAGCTTAAAAAAAAAAAAAAATAATTAAATAAATGACCAAATAAAAATAAAGTACGATGAGATCAATATATCTTCTTCTTCTTCTTCCTCTTTTTTTTTTCAAATATCATTAACACCCCATACGAAAAAAGTGTTCCATAAAATCTCGATTCAACCATGACACACACGATATAACGAAGTTATAGTCTGTCGATCTTAAATCCATCTCCCCTTCTCTCTCTCTCTCTCTCTCTCTCTCTCTCTCTCTCTCTTTCTCTCTCTCTCCATCTCACTCACTCACTCTCTTTCTGACGAGTATAAAGGAGAGAATGAAACGGTGGCGTTGAAACGCTCATAACAGGTGGACCGATCGGTCTCGCCGAAATGCATCTTCAAGGTGGGCGGTCCCACACTCCTTAAATCAGCCCGGAGCCACCATAACATTAAGCCTACCTCTCACAGCACGTCTCTCAAAAGGTACGTCCTACCGTTTATTTGTTTGCTTAGAGCGAGTAATTAGAATCCGATACAAATGGTTATTATTTATCGACACGTATACCGTGAACGTATGGAAGCACGAGAAGAGAGTGTAAGGGTGGCGGCGGGTGGGGTGCGGGTTG
>OU427015.1:3012362-3022362 GCA_911387935.1 Dolichovespula saxonica | reverse complement strand
TATGTCAATAAATCAGATTCATTTATAATATATACCATATATAAATTTATCAACCAAATCATTTATAATTTATTTGCAATTATATGTAAATTTATCAATATTAACAAATTTTTCATTTTCAATTATATTTAAAGAATATCAACACTAACAAGTTTTTTATTTTCAATTTTATTTAAAATTTATCAATACTAACAAATTCTTCATTTTCAATTATATTTCAAAATTATCAATACTAACAAATTCCTCATTTTCAATTATATTTCAAAATTATCAATACCAACAAATTCTTCATTTTCCATTATATTTAAATTTATGAATATTATCAATAACTGCCGCACACGTACCACATGTATTTTTTACTTTTAATCTTTCTTTATTTTTTTTTTAATTTTTTCTTTTTTCTTTTTCTACATCAAAGACAAATAGAGACACAGATAGAGATAGAGATAGAGATAGAGATAGAGATAGGAATGGAGAGATAAAGGGAACATGTAAGAAACGAGTTAAATGTATTAATTCGATAGGATCGATTAGAAGAATGGAAAGGTGTGGGGGGGGGGAGTAGAACAACGTTGATCGAATCAAGAATGGGCCGCGTGTGGATTGCAAATGAACGAAGACCGATCGGTCTCTCCCCCCGTTTCACTTAATCACGCCCGACTAAACTCGCTCTTTCCCGATTTGAATGCCGGGTAATTGTCCGATTTATTTATTCCGAGGAAGAATGGACGCGGTTCGAAGGAAGGAAAGACCGAAGGGAGGACGAGCGAACGTTGATCAGCCTCGGTGTTGATTTAATTACCGAGGGATTAATTGGCATGCCTACTGACGTTAAATTTCCCCTACTCCCACCCTCTCCCCCTCTTCAGTCTCCTCCTCCTCCTCCTCCTCCTCCTTCGCCACCCTTGCCGCAACTCATCGCCCTTTTCTCTGTCACTTTTTTTCTTTTTTTTTTGTTTTTCCATCGTCGACTTATCATCCCCATTAATACGTATCTCTTCTCTATCTCTCTCTATCTCTCTCTCTCTCTTCTTTTTCTTTTTCGATAAATTAATTGTTACTTCTGAAAATAATTTTGCGACATTTATCGTCGTAACATTATTCTTTTTTAATTTTTATTAATTTAATTTCTTGTGTTTAAAGCATTTCGAAGAACGGGATTAAAAGCAGGCCTGTTGTCTTCTTTTTATTTTTTTTTGTTATCGTACAGATTGACCTTACGATTTTTCTTTTTTTTTTTCTTTTAAATTAAACGGAGAAAGAGAAAAATAAAATTTCGCAACTTTCGTTAATCGTAAGAATAATCTTATATGCCTTACAAGGTCCATTCGTTCAATGTGGAAGGAAGTTTTCTATATAAACTAAAAAAAAAAAAAAAAAAAAAAAAAAATCCAAGGATTTAGTATTATATACTGGAGAGAAAGAGAAAGAGAGAGAGAGAGAGAGAGAGAGAGAGAGAGAGAGAGAGAGAGAGAGAGAGAGAGAGAGAGAGAGAGAAAAGAAGAAGAAATAAATAAAAATTAGCTGGAAAAGTTAGCGCGAAAAATGGACCACCCGGTATGGTACGAACTATCATGAACGTAATTCACGATTTTCGTGTTTGGATCATAAATGATGGCATAAGTTTATGACAAGCTTATAATATTCTACTCGTTAAATAATCATAACTATGACTGTTCGTAGGTCGTATTAAAAAAAAAAAAAAAATCGTTTGAAACAAACTGCATTGTATATCTTTAAAAAAAAAAAAAAAAAAAAGAAAGAATGAATAATTTGTAATAAATCCATGATTTAACGTAATTTATCGTGATTGTAATTTCATTCCCTTTCACGTTTAATCCGATAAATCGTACCATAAGTCTTAAAGAGATATTAACACAATACTAATATCAATCCGATGACCTACGATAAGTTATTCTTTTTTTTTTTTTCTTTTCGAAGATATTCTTCTCCACAAAAAAAAAGAGAACAAGAAAAAAAAAACAATGAAAATCGTGATTAATCTCAAATAAAAATATGTTTTCACGTGGAACGTAAATCGTTAAGAATTTTTATTGACAACGCGAGCATTTATATTTCGATCTTACAAAGGCAATCTTAGATACCGTTAAATGAAAAAATAAAAAATACGGATAAACGAAAAAGAGCAACAAATACACACACACACACACACACATTGAAAAAGAAAAGAAACTGTTCGAAGATCTATAGTCATCTAA
The DNA here is from genome assembly GCA_911387935.1 of Dolichovespula saxonica. Classification (NCBI taxonomy): domain Eukaryota; kingdom Metazoa; phylum Arthropoda; class Insecta; order Hymenoptera; family Vespidae; genus Dolichovespula; species Dolichovespula saxonica. Next base: position 3,020,143 of record OU427015.1, on the reverse strand, counting down.
ATAGAATAAAAGACTAGGTGGAGCTAGTTGTTGATAATTTTCACTAGAAAGGGAGAGAGATTCGCGATGGCAAAAAGGGTCCATCGTAGGTCATAGTAATAGTAGCAGCAGTAGAAGTAGTAGTAGTAGTAGTGGTGCTGGTGGTGGTAGTAGACGAACGTATATCGCGGCGTTGTTATCCGCAAACACGCGGGTTCGGCCAATTTATCCCAAGGGATGAGACCGACGTGGCTATGGGAGTTTGGTATGGGGCAAGCTTGTCCAGCGGAATGAATTCAACGCGCAGCCCCCGTGCGGTCTAACTATCTCTCTATCTCTCTTTCTCTCTATCTCTCTATTTATCTCTATCTCTGTCTCTCTTCCACCAACATCCTCTTCCCGTCTCGTCTCCCGTTTCTTTCCGACAAACCAACACGAACGCAAACCCGTTACCGTTTCATCCTTTCCCTTAGATCCATCGAAATCCGATCTTTACTATTTCATTCAATCGATCTCACGAATAGAAGAACGAGACTCGTATAGATAGTCGACGTGATCGGATCGTACTAATTGTTCTCGTCGAATCGCTTGGTATCCAATTCGAATACGTATATATCTAGATCGATATATCGATATATACGTTTGATCGTTCCGTTGTCTACTCGTTAACCTTCGTAACGCATCGATATATATATATATATATATATATATATGTGTGTGTGTGTGTGTGTGTGTGTGGGTATTTCGATCGGTCGATTTATCAATTTTATCTTAAAATCAGAAATTACAGAATCACCAGTTTGATCCTTTTTCAATGACTCACTCGTCGGGCACTAGGATGGATCGATTATCGATCCTTTAATTATTATAATCGTATTTTATCATTTGTCGAATGGTAATTTTTTAAATTATTTTCTTTTACTATTTATTCATGTAAATAACGATCTACCTAGATCGATCTCGAGTGTAAGTATTCTACGTTAATTATATTCCGGTCGAAATGAATCGTGAATTCTTTTGTAATCGTCGTTTAAATTAATTACGACCTTTTCCACTTGCCATTGATCGCAAGCAACGTAAAAGATAAGAGTTATCTAAAACGGATCGAGGAAAAGACAAAATAAAAAAAAACAAAAAACCGAATAACGTACATCGGATCTCGAAGTTCGCGTCACGAAATTGTTTGCGAGATTTATTGTCAAACAAAAAAAAAAAAAGAAAGGAAAAAAAAATTCGATAACAAAATCTGATATCAAAAACAGAAAAAAAAGACAAGAAAAACGAATCAAGGAAACCGTTCCTTAGAAAAAAAAAAAATTTCTATCGAATTCATCTTTCACGGAACAAATTTAACGTCGAACGAGTCCGTTCGATCGGAAAACTTTCTATCCGTGCGATAATAATCGTGGCATAAAAAACGAGGAAGTAGAAAGTTAAAACGAAAGAAAGAAAGAAAAAAAAAAAGAAATTAATAGAAAAGAAAAGAAAAGATTTCAAACTCTTCCTCCTTAAAATCCCGTTACAGGCGTTAAAAACAATTTTGAATCTAATTCCGCTTATATCCGTACGTATTCACGTAACGTTCGTTCACGCGTCGACTAGCAAATATACGTATGTATATGTATCTAAGTATAAGAGTGGCGCAGGCAGGCAAGCAGGCCGCCTGATTGCAAACAGGGCACACACACGAACAACACACACACACACATACACAGAGATTTATTGACCTGTCAATAGTCGAACCCCGAAAACGGCGAATTTACAACACCGCAGGTGTTAAGTTCCACCGTGCGTGTAATAACGGCGCGTCCGATCTCGTAGGGGCCCCCGAACCACGGTAAACCACACTGTAATTATATATTTCCGAAGGTATGAGAAGAGCCCCGAGGTACGGCACAACACAACACCTTTGTCATTATCAGCTGAGCCATTCTGCCCGTAACTCAATGAAAGCCGATAACCGTTCGCATCAATCCATCCATCCATCCATCCATCCATCCATCCATCCGTCCATCCATACATTCATCTATCCACCCGTTCCGGTTGATTCGTTGTTTCTTTCTCGTAAACGACATTCAAGAAAACGAAAAAAATAAAAAGAAAAAAAATAAAAAAGAAAAATTCCTAACGGACGAACGAAATCAACGTCGAAGAAAATTTTAATCCCTTTGGTTTTCTTCGAGAAATATTCGTTAGTTTTTGTTCTTGTTTTTGCACCCAACTAATAATATACGAGACAAAAAAAAAAAGAGCAAATCTGATCTTACCTTTAATCCGGTAAGACGTGGCTCCTCGGCAGCCAATTTCGCAAGTTCGTGATAATCTCCTTGGGCAGCTTTCACTAACCATTCTCGTGATTTTCCATCCAATTGCTTTGGAAATAGAAAGGCGAGAGTCAAACGATGGGGATCGATATAGATCGAATCTTCGATCCATGCAACCGTATGTATGTACGTATATAGGTACGTATGTATGTATTTATGCGTCTAAATACTTTCAAACTCGAATCTTTGGAAAAATTAATAGATTTAGAAAGGACGACGTTCTAAAGGATCGTGAAAGTCTTAAGAGAAACTTTTTCGTTGTTCTTGCATGGATAGACAGACCTATCGAAGACGTTATTTACTTTTATGGATATAAATTTATTTAACTCACCCAGGCAACCGAAGCACTGTCCTCCTCGTCTGCGCCCTATTGAGAAGAACAACAAAGAAAATGGACCAAAATTAAACTGAGATAAATAAAAGAATTAGAAAAGAAGATAATTCATCGATTGTATATAATTGATACGAAACAAAAAAAAAATTATTATCAAATTCAACAGCTTGATTGTATGTTTGTATAAATTGTAAAGGATTATTGATCGTCAAGTACAAAAAAATCTTTTCGTTCTCCTTCTCTCTTACTTCTTTTTTATTTCCCTTTCCTTTTGGATCACGAATGTTAAGTGAGAGGAATAAAAAATGGTGACAAAGTAAAAAAAAAAAAAGAAAAGAAAATATTTAATCGTATTTGTTAAGAAATTAATCATTTTCAATTCGGACGTTGCGTTGTATCAGTTTGTTAATAAAAATTGAACGAGTACGAAATCTTGTCACTTTCTTTTTCCTTTCAATTATTCCATTAAATGCCATGAAAAAAATGAATAAAGAAAAGAAGAAAACAAAAAAAAAGGAGAAAGAAAGTAAATCAAAAATCAATTGGTTCGTTCAAAAAAAAAAAAAAGAAAGAAGAAAAAGAACAATTTAGATTCGGACGCTGAGTCGTATTATAACGAATTTGTAAACATCTATAAATATTTAAGAATTATAAATAACAAAATGGTCGACCAAACACAACCTTCGAATATTTCTCTTATCTGTTTCGTTTAAACGATACTCTGTTTAACGCCTTGACACGGATAATATGATTGAAAAGAGAAAATAAAAAATAAAATAAAGAAGAGAGAGAAGAAAAGAAAATCAATCGATTGGTTAAAAGTATCAATTTCGATTCGAACACTACGTTGTAAATCAACCTAAAGAAAAAAAAAAACTATTTCAGTAAAAAATCTTGTTATATTCTCTCTCTCTCTCTCTCTTTCTCTCTCTCTCTTTTTTTTCTCGTATCGTTTTAACGCCGATAGAAAACAAGAGTGAGAAACGGGACAATAAGAAAATCCGTAAAAAAAACCCAATGAGCAGCAACATAATAAAACGAACGTGCCTCGGCCAACGAATTGACATAATACGAATCCAATAATCGGATTCCCCGATGCAAAATTTCGAATGCTCGTTGCGAGTGCTTACATAACTAACCGTCGATGACGATGCACCGCGTCAAATGCAGCCTTTTCTCTTCTAGGTTACTATAATCCGACGATTTACGTGCGTAAAAGCGATGAGAGAAGCCACGTAGCACGAACGTGCTCAAACCATCGAATTGTGATATACGAATCCAATAATTGATTCTATGACGCAAAACTCCCCCCGAATGCTTGTTACGAATGCTTATGTAATCACCTTCAATGACAATGCACTCGTCTGAACGGTCTTTTTATTATTGTTAGCTCTTTTTCTGTTTTTTTTTTTCCATTCCTACGATTTTACAATCCTGTGATCTAGAGATTTACGAAAAAACAAAACAGAAAATAATAATAATAATAATAACGGTAATCAATTTTTACGAAGTAATTTTATTGATAACGAAATTTAATTAATTAGAAATATGGAGTGTATGTATATATATATATATATATATATATATATATATTTTTTATCCTTTAGGTAATTATTATCTTTTTCTTTTTATCCTTATTCGTTACTTTATTTAAAATCAAGAAAGTTGATAAGACAAAAATCGAATGAATATAAATATTCGTAACAATCGCGTAATTTTCAAGAAGCATCGTCTGCGTCTTCTACAAAATTAAATAATTATAAAATCAACACTTGTTCAAACCAAAGATAATTATAGCGACGATGAAAAGAAGAAGAAAACAAAAAAAGAAATCAAACGAATTACTACACCACTTTTATTCAATTCAATGAAATATATCACCCAAACATTTATTTAAACGTAATACAGTTACATAACTGCAATTTTTAGCGCATAACTGATAGATACGATAAAAAACAATTAAAAAAAAAAAATAATAAAACAAATTATTACACCACTTTTATCCAATTCAATAAAATATTTCACCCAAACATTTATTTAAACGTAATACAGTTACATAACTGCAATTTTTAGCGCATAACTGATAGATATGATAAAAAACAATTAAAAAAACAACAAAAATCAAACAAATTATTACATCACTTTTATCCAATTCAATAAAACATATCACTCAACATATCAATTTTGTCCAAACCTGATATAATCGTACATTTAACCCGAATTAATAGCATACGATCGATAGTTAAAATAAAAAAAGAAAATAAAAAAATAGAACCAAAAAAAAAGAAAAAGAAAAAACAAGAAAAATCAAAAAAATTATAACGCCACTCGTATCCAATTCAATAAAATTCCGTATCACTCCGACGACGTACGTAAAATCCCACATATCTGGCTTAATCGTTGAATCATTGAAAAGTCGAATATGTCGGAGGATGCAACATTGCTAAAACCTCGATACCATACAATGTCATCGTGCACGTTCTTGGTGCATCGTGCGCGCCATTTATACCTTACACACACACATATATATATACACACACATACGTGTGTGTGTGTGTAACGTGTACGGTATATATGGAGAAAGACAAGAGAGTAGGTAGATATACGAGAGGAAAGAGAGAAACTTGCAAGAGAGCGAGAGAGAGAGAGTAAAATGATGTGAGGTTGGGTAGGGGTGGGAGGGTGGGAGGGGGTTAAAGGGGCAAAAGGAGAAGGAAGAGAGGATTTCTGATCCCAGAAACGTTAAACGACTACTCATCCCTGTTAAACCGTTTGTATTTTCACTCGTCACGGCTACGGCCGGACGTTCGAGGTGCTCATATCGACACTCCATAAGACCGGGGAGAATCGATCGTGAGTGACTGACTCCCGGCTCGTAAATTACATCGGCGTCGGTTAGAAAATACGATGGCGGGAGGGGAGGGGGAGGGGTGGGCACGTTAGAATTTTCGCCGAGTCATCATTGGATCCGAGGTAGTAAAGGTTGGTAGAGATCACGATATATCTCTATCGATCGAACGAAAGAACGCAGCGCGTGTCCTTAAGTGAAATCTCTCGAATCGTTTTGCGGTTGTCCAACGCCCTCCCGCCCCGCGCCAGGACGTTGATTATCGTTGCGAGTCGCGTAAAATCAAATTAAACGGGCGGTGGGAGGAGGGAGGGAGGGAGGGAGGGTGGGTGTGCGTGCGACGTAGAGAGGAGGGGTCGAAGAAGAGGATAGGTAGAGAGACTGGTCGTTGAATTTTTCTATCTTTTTTTGTTTGTTTTTCTTTGTTTTTCGTTTTTTTTTTTTTTCGTTTAAATAAATTTCTGAACGAAGGATAGATAAGGGAGAGGAGGAGTAGCGAGGGGGAATACAACGAAACCCGTTTACGATCGGTATAACCTTGGTAACCTCGTGATAGTAACATGAAAAATAAAAAAAGGAAAAAAATTGTAAAAGAAAGAGAGAAAAAGAAAAATTATAATAAACGTTTGTAAGAGCGGAGTTACGTTCGAGAGGAATAAAATGTATCGTGTCATCGTCGTCGTGCGATTATAACGTATTGATGAGAACCACTGACCCCCCGTAGCGTCAGGTGGTGCATCGAGGTGCGTTCCCAGCTTTCGTGTGCTATGCCCTTGCTTCTCCTCCCCCTACACCTCCTCCACCTCCTCCTCATCCTCCTTCTATTTCTCTTTCCTTCTCTTACCGTTGATACGTAAGTGTATATATGTATGTATGTATGTATGTATATATATATATATATATATATATATATATATATATATATATATATATATATACACACATATACATATATAATATGTATGGACGTATGTACACTGACGTATGTACGTACATAGGTATGTATGTATATATTTACTTATACGTATACATATGCATGCATGGGTACATAGTATCACGAATTAAAATAGTATTTATGATATGCATCTTCGCTGAATGCAACGATAACGTTTTGATCGTTGAATTTATAGTATCTTTTTTCTTTTTGTTTTGTTTTGGTAAGATGATGAAAAAACAAACAGTGAGAGAGAGAACAAAAAATGGTTTCTATTAATTCAAAAGGGACTAAATAATATTGTGTCACGTGAGAATTACGTGTAATTTAATGATAATCATCGATGTAAAACGTATTAGGTATATATATATATATAGGTATATAATTTTCTCTTCTCTGTTTTTATTTTTCATTTTATTTTTTCTTTTTAATCTTTTTTTTCTTCTCCTACATCGATAGGTATCATTGATATGTATTTATGGTATATGTATATACAACGTAGACAAATTAGAATTAGATTGATTATTTGGACGTGCAATTTTAACGAATCTAACGATAAATAGATTATCATTGATCGGATTCAATTCTTTGTTTCTTTTTTAAGATAAAATCTTTTTTGAGATAAAACATATATATTTATACGTTTGTGCAATTTTTAAGTATAATTTTTTTCTCTTCGATGAAAAATAAATTCTCAGTTGATAATTATGAGATATAATATTTATTATATATATCTGAATTATAGTTATTATAATATATAAATATATATATATATATATATATATATATATATATATATATATTAGAAAAATGTATATTAATATTATACTTATTTATACAGTATATTGCATAATTATAATCATAGTACTGATATTAATTACATTCAATATAACAGATACAAATCGTAAATATTAACGAACAAGTAATAATATCAAATAACAATCGCGTTAAGTAATAATATCTCTTTCAAAATACGTAAACATCTAATTTATTTCGCCATATCTACCCTTAATCCATTCGAACAGTATTCACACAAAAAGACCTTTCTAAATATATTAATCCCGTAAAAAAGATTACTTCGAAAAAATAAAAGAAAAAACAAGAAAAACGAAATAACGAACCCAACAAACGTTTCCGGACGATTCTCCATTTGCGGAATATTCATCTCGTTTAATTATTTACATAATTATTTTTCCTCCTCTTCAATTTCGTTCACGATCGTTCGGAGTAGAAATCGATTCGACGAATGTTGTGTAAAATAAAGGGAAGAGATTATAAAAGAGAGGGTTGAGTAAAGTGAGCGTATGGAGGAGGGTTGGGGTTAGGATTGGGATTGGGGAGAAGGGGTGTAACTGAGAGTCG
>OU427015.1:3004862-3009862 GCA_911387935.1 Dolichovespula saxonica | reverse complement strand
TGTATCTCTTTCTCTCTATTCGTCCCTTTCTAAACCGAGCTTACCCTTCCCGTTCCCTACCCTTCCATACCTTCCTTCCTTCCTTCCTTCATTCCTTTTCATTGCTGAGAGAGAAAGAGAAACAGAATGAGAGAGAGAGAGAGAGAGAGAGAGAGAGAGAGAGAGAGAGAGAGAGAGAATGAGAGAGATGAGAAAGGAAGAAGAACTCGAGAATGCACGTGCGTGCGTTTAGTTAACGGAGTAATACCTGACGGCGTTAGAACTGCCCTTTTTAGAAAATTAGATGTGTCGGAGAGTGCAAGGAGCGTAACTCCGGGTATAAAGGGGGCGGGGGTTAAAACGTTTTCGAGTCAATAACGACAAGTGGAACGATAACAATGAGGGGTTTGATGGTTAACATAGACGTCCTCCATCTCTCTCTCTCTCTCTGTTTCATTATTTTTTTTATCTCCTGATTTTAATCGAGCGTCGAGCGAGAACTCGATGAGAACGTAGAAAATAAAAGGAAAAGAGAAATGGCGGGAAAAGAAAAAAAAAAGAAAGAAGAAGAAGAAGAAGAAGAAAGAGAAGAAGAAGAAGAGGAAGAAAAAAGTGAGATCGTAAATCTCGGTGAATTTCTCTTATCGGTTCCGATCGAAACCGCTTCGTTTTGTTTTCGCGTGCTCGTGACATTTATTTTAATTCTCTCGCTTCGCGCCTACGTGTCCTTTCCGTTACATACATATCTACTTAAAATACATACGTATCCGTACGTATATATAACTTTGCATGTGTGTTTGTACGTACGTACGTACGTACGTAGTTACTTTACACGTCCTATATATATACAGGGTGTCACGTTTAAAGTTTCATCTGAAGTTACATTCGTATCCCGAACTACAAGACTTTTACGATTACAATTATTACGTACTATTTAACAGGATTATGGATATCTCGTGAAATTGTCCTATTACTTGATCGTTTCATATTCACGCATTTATTATTTATTATTGTCATAATTTTTTACTAACAAAACGTTTAACTAAGTACAGTCCTCTAAAAAATAAATAAATAAATAAAAACTTAAAAAAGACAAAAAATCACCAAACATGAGATCATAGGAACGCGTTAACCTAGAGAAGATTTCAAACAGACTTAGGATGCTTTCAATGATTAATAGATTGTTTTTTTCTTTTTTTTTTTTTAATATTTTTTTGAAACGCGTCCTATAATTTGAGAAATAATCGAGCGCAGAACTATCAACGGGACACCCTGTATATTCGTACATATATACTCACATATACGTATTTATATATATATATATATATATATATATATATATATATATATATATATATATATATTTACGTACGTACGTGAGTGTATCTGTACACACATTTGTGTTTGTTTGTTTGTGAGCGTGTTTTTATACGTAGGTAGAAGAACGGAACGTCTCTTCGTGAAAACAAGCGGAGATGTTCCGCCGTTTCGACATTGAAACATTTCTTCGAGAAGTTCGGAACAACGTTGTCGTGCGAGAAAAGTTTTAAGTGCGTGTCTCGGTCGTCTCGGAAGTTCCACTTGGGTCTCCTGCCGTGCTCGGGCCGAGCCCGGCGCACGGCCCAGGCATATCTTACCGGAAATGGCCAGGGTCATTCGACGACTTGTTAGTTCGACTTTTTTTCGATGTTGACACGATACGAACGAAGAGCGAGCGTTTAGCATTTAATGTAGTTAACTGTTTTAACTTTAAAACGTTCGTAACGAAAAAAAAATTACCTTTCGTACTTTTTTTTAAATGGTTTTTCTTTTATGGTTATATATATATATATATATATATATATATATATATATATATATATATATGTAAGGGTAAAAATCAGGACCGTTGTATTTATATAACGATAAAAATTATAGTATTTGTCGGATATCGTATAATATTACAGTATAAACTGTTACTACAGTTACGTTTAATAGTATAGTTAAAAAAAAATTGTGATATAGTATGTTTATTGTTATAGTTTATACGTATATGTATATATAGATTGTAGTATTGTATTTATATAGGGTATTAAGTGATTCAAAAAATGTTTATGTTATATCTGACTATCCGGTGCCATAGTAAATCGTAATATACTTTGGTCTCATATTTTGTTAGTTAATGAATTATACTAATATAATAAGTCCCGTAAGTTTCTTCCTTCTTTTTTTTTTTTCATAGTCGTTCATAGCGTTTTGCGAAAGAAACTTAGGGGACGCCCTAATAGAATTTTTATTATTTATTTTCACACTTAACAACGTTACAGTAAAGTACATCGTACGATATGGTATTTCGTTGACCGATAAGTTTTGATGCAGAATTTTCACTATTCGTCATATTTAACAACACCGACAGTATAATATTATAATATTATACTAATCGACAAAGAGTAAATATCTTGTAATATTCAGTATCGTGTATCCGATTGAACAACACCACTGTATAGGATAAAATACCATAGTGCAATATTCAGTCAGCCAATAAGAATCCAAAGAACGTTAACAATATAATATACTATACGATAACGTTATATCGAATTGCTTGAATTATTATTATAGTAATTATAATGTTGTTACCCCTATATAAAAATAATATCAAAATTTTCGCTAACGAATCACAAATACTATTTACTCAGACGTGAGTTGGCTGTATCAATTCCAACGTAATTAATCATGATTATATGTTGTAACGAGATCGAACGATTGATCAAAATTTTAGTATGACTATATTGTAGTATGACAAGTATTGGAATCCGCAAAAAGTAAACAAAAACAAAAAACAAAAAAGAAGGTAGAGGAAGATAGCAAGAGAGAGAGAGAGAGAGAGAGAGAGAGAGAGAGAGAGAGAGAGAGAGAGAGAGAGAGAGAGAGAGATACAATTAGCTTGTAATACGTTACAACCTCGTAACTGTCATGGTCAACGTGGACGTACAACGACATACAACGTCACCGTTTCCAAGATCCAACATCCGTTCGAATCGCAAAACATGGAAAAATAAGGTGACGATGAAGGTTGATGGGGAGAGGGAGTAGGGGAGTAGGGGAGGTGGAAGTTCAAAATCGAGAAACGATTCGAAGGTAAATCCGGAGAAGGAAAACCCTACGAGATTTCGTCTCTGTGAGGAACTACTGATAAATGGTGGGTCGATGGATAGATGAGGAGGGAGGAGAGAGGGGGGGGATAGAAGGGAGAAAGGGGAAGTTCTCGCGATTAGCGAGGAGTACCGCGAGATCGATTATGCGCGGAATATCCTGCGGATAACGTAGGCCTGATTTATTCCCCTAATGGGGGGGCGGGCGTTCGAGCATTCATTTCGCGAGGTCCGTACGAGGCAATTCCACTTGGTGCGGTACGGTTTGGTGCGGTGCGGTTTGGTGCGGTGCGGTACGGTGAGGTGAGGTGAGGTGAGGTGAGGTGAGGTGAGGTACGCGAACTATCGTCGACTATCGTGGCCCAGGACTGTCACTGACAGGGGAAAACTCTCGCGCTGGGTGATTCAGCGCGCGTTCGGTGATTCGGCGACGCCTCCCCGACTACCACCAACCATAATGCCTAAATCTATACCCATCGGGTACGGTACTATCATAGTTCTCTCTCTCTCTCTCTCTCTCTCTCTCTCTCTCTAGCTTTCTCTCTCTCCCTCTTTTTCTCTCTTCGTTACAACAAACGCCCGTTATAATTCCACGACAATCGGTTTTTTCTTCGAACATAAACGCGATTTCGTAATTCGCGAGAGCTAACACGCCAACTCACGGCACATCGAGAGAATCACGTTCTCGAATAAGAGATTAAAGGTCGGTCGGTCGGGGGTTGGCCCCAAAGAGATTAGAAGGATATAACCATGGACGTGAAGATGGTGTCAAATGTAGAACCAACCACGAGAGATCGGCCAAGGTTGCGGTTACCTAGGAGGTAGGAATCTCGGGTAGATATGTACATACTATCTTACTCGCTTCTATCCCTATCCCCAATCCCTATCTCTCTCTCTCTCTCTCTCACTCTATCTCTAATCGAGTTCAGCACGGTGTGTCGCGGAGTCTTAGTACGACTTCGAGAGTCAGAAACGCCAATGAGAAAGTTAGACCCCCCGAGTTAGCTGACATCAGACAGACGGGACAAAGTATTTCGGTTCCGCATCCTTTCCGACCGGTTACGTTCCTTACTATCATGTCGTCGGCTAATGACACGTCTCTGATCTCTTATCTTCTGAAGCTTGTGCTCTTTCCTTTGAGAGATGTTATATCGATGTAACGATATATTACCTGGACTTATCGCTCCTCTCTTTCTCTCTCTCTCTCTCTCTCTCTCTCTCTCTCTCTCTCTCTCTCTCTCTCTGTCTCTGTTTGATAAATAGATAGCCACGTGATCGACGACCTGTACGGAATGCATTTAAACGCCAGGATAATGATTATTCTTTCAAAGACACCGAAGTGTGTTCGTGTGTGCGTGTGTGTGTGTGTGTGTACGTATATGTGTACGCATTTTGTACGTATAACGGACTAAAATCGAAATTACGAGCACATACGGTATAATATTCATCGTCTAAACCACGATTCGTCATCGAGACGAACCGAACGGAACTCTCACGTACAACCGGACAAGCAGAGGTAGTGGACAAGTTTCATCCGTAGAGGTACCCCGATTACACGATATGACAGAGAAATTAGCGGGCGAGACGATTATCGGCTCGTTCTCTCGACCAAACAAAGAGGGAATTAACGAAATAGAGGGAGATAGATGGATAGATAGAGAGACAGAGAGAGAGAGGACGAAACACACAGGGTTGATTCATAACCGAGTTCTCGTATTTTCGCGGCCGGGCACTGCGAATTTGGTCCGGATGGAGAACATGGAAGCATCGACGGTGCACAACGTTTACCCCACACCTCACTTTGCCGTCCTACGTTGACAGGATTATATTCGTACGTGCTCTCTCGTCGTGTTTCTCTCCCGGTATGTTCTCTCCCGGCACCCGCAATAC
>OU427015.1:2994862-2999862 GCA_911387935.1 Dolichovespula saxonica | reverse complement strand
TTTTTTTAATCGAGTAAATACACCATACATAGTCCGTCCTTCTTCCACGCGGAAAGGAATGGGCCCCCATCGTACGGTCTCGATCATCATCCCCCATAGGTTTCTCTCTCTCTCTCTCTCTCTCTCTCTCTCTCTCTCTCACTGTTCGGTCGATCACCATCTAGATATACTCCGCGTCCTGCCGTGCGCGTTTCACGATCGGAGACATTATCTACGTCGATCTCTAGCTAATGTCGTGTAAGAACGTCCGGAGCTACGCCTTCTTCGATCTACTGACAGCAGTTTGTCGAGAGACACTCCTCGCGAGCATGGCGATACATCACGAAGACCTCTTTTAATCCGTCCTCGCGATGCTCTTTCCCCGTCCCCTCTTCCCCCTCCTCCATAGTCGTTCCTAACCACCTTCCTTCCTTACCCCATTCCCTCCACCCACTCCACCCACCTCGTCCATTTAACCCGATATCTACCTTTATCACTAACATCCGACACCCCCCGTGACCACCCAATCTCCTAACCAACCCCCACCCAATCTCTCACCATCCCCCCCTCTCTCTGCATCATCTTCGGTTATCGTACACGAAGTACGCTTTTACGACGTTAAACGTACACGACGATTTAGAAGTTAGAATCAGAATTTCAAACCAAAGTTCATTCGAATCTTTTCAGAACAATTTCTAACATTCGGCTTGTTTTTGATATTAAAATTTTTTCTTAGGCTTGGATCGATTGGAGAGAGTTCATCGAGTTAATCGAAATACTGAAATTTTCTAAGTTTGAAGCGACATTATTTATTTATTTTCGTATTATACGCATTGATCGTATATAGTAAAAATTCAACATCTACTCGAAGCATTTATTCACAATATATATTCAATATATATATATCTGATAATCTAGTAAAATGTTAAAGTAGGTTAAACGTCTGTAAACGCCTACGGTATCGTAAGAGCGATTGTTTTAAAGCGTCTTTAGGCGCCTACAGTATCGCGAGCGTCGAATTTACTAAGCGTCTTTGGGCGCCAACAGTGGTCAAAGGGTTATTATTAAATCAACTACGATAACAATAGGTATTACCTAAGGGACCATTTTAAAATCTATTACTTCGTAATAACTTCTTAACGACGATCGATGAAATACCTATTAAAAACCGATACAAAGATAGAAAACTTCGATTTAATATTCGTCGTTTTTTCGTACGTTTGTTTTTTCTCAATCGCAAGATATTAACATCGTACGATATCGAGCAAGTATTTAGAAATCGTCTAAGAAAAGCGACGATTTGTTGGACCAAAAAAAAAAAAGAAAAAAAATGAAAAAAGAAGAAATAAAGAAAAAATAGATAAAAAAATAAAAGAAAACTACAACGACAATAATAACAAAAATATTTATCGTACGATATCGAGTAAATATTTAAAGATCGTCAAAGAGAAACGACGATTGCGGCGGATCAAAAAAAAAAAAGGAAATACGAAATAAAAAGAAAAAGAAGAATAAAAAAGAAAGAGAAAAGAAAATTACAACAGCAGTAATGATAACAATAACAATAACAACAACAACAATAACGATCGGACCACCAAGGAAAAGGTTTGGATCTCCCGTGAAAGGGGGTGAAGTCCCTCGTCCCCTCAACTCCCTCCCCCACCCTTCTTTCCCCCTGTAGGTACGCCATCGTGACAGTCACAATCAGTCAGTTTTCGTTCTAATGCACGTGGACGTCAAACTCGTTCGTAGGTTTCTTACGTTCGTTCGTTCGCTCTCACTACGGGAGTCTCGCCGCCTCCTGTGAGGCAAGAAATCTTACGAGTTCCATTCATCCTGGGTAAAAAAAGTAAAAGAGAGAGAGAGAGAGAGAGAGAGAGAGAGAGACAAATAAAGAAAAACAAAATTATTTTTGTTTTTTTTCTTTTCTTTTTTTTTTTTCTCGAAAAGACGAGTAACTCGAAGACTCCGCGGGAACGGAATCAACGAATTTGATTTATTACAAAGATTCGTCTACCTACGCGAGGTTTCGGGGGTAGAAGAAGAGGGAAGAAAGAAAGAAAGAAAGAAAGAAGGGAAAAAGGAACAAAAAAAAAGTTGGTTGGACGATAAATCGCTCGACGGGGTAAAATTCATTTGCACTTTAACCCTACCGGAGACCTTTTTACCGGTGATAAAGGACGAAACGCGAAAGGAAACGTTACGTTTCTCGTTCGTTCCTTTCTTTCCTTACCTTCCATCCCTTACGTCTTTTCACCTTTACCACCACCCTCCTCCTTATCCTCCTCTCATCCTCACTTACTATTCTCACCGGTGTATCTTCCACTATCTCGGGTAAATGATTAGACGAAAGGAAAAAGAGTTTGTACCGTCGAGAACACGACGGAAAACGAGGGCGGAGTCCCATAGAAGTCCCATAGAACGAACGAACGAACGTACCAACGAATTCAATGCCCGCGTATAACGACACCAATTTAAATGATAATGCCCAATTCTCTCTCTCTCTCTCTCTCTCTCTCTCTCTCTCTCTCTCTCTCTCTCTCTCTTTTTCTTACTATCTATCTCTATCTCGTTGTTTGTATGCGTTTGTTTGTATATGCCTTTGAGATTAACTCGTAATGGGTTGGAAATAAATGTCGGCGAACTTGTTAACTATACTTATCTTCCTGGACTATCCTTCCGGACGCGGAAACGCTTACGGTGCGTGCTAACTACTCCTGTACGACAAGATTATTTATACTGCTAGTACGCATCTCTCTCTGTCTTCTCTCTTTCTATTTATCTATCTCTCTCTCTTTTTATCGTTTTTTTTTTTTTATATCATCTCCGTCCTCTCCTTCTTTGATCATGAGATGAATTTCAAATCCATTGAGCCCGAGGCAGCAAAAGCAAAGATCGAACAAAAAAATTGAAGTCAACGAGCAACGTCGAATTATTGTTATCACAATTTATACTTTTCATCATCCTTGGAGAATGAAAAAAGAAGAGAATAAAAAAAGAAAAACAAGGGAAAGAGAAGAAATTCCCGCCGTTCACCCTCCCCGCTTTAAAAAAACAAAAAATATGAATTATTCGTTGACCCAAGATCGCCGAAGTATCAGAGACCTCTCTCGATCGATTAAATCGTATATAACAACGAAATTCGAGAGATCTCGCGTTGAGAAATCGTCGAACGATGAAATTAAACGATTAATTAATTGAATTCTATTCCTACGATATATTGGCTTGGCAATTAAGTGATCGCGGATTTTGTCGATAGATTATTATTTAAAATACGCAATCACTTAGTTGCCAACCAAATATATATATATATATATATATACATATATAAATTCACCGAGCAGATTACGCACTCCTCGCGATATAATAATTTACATATTATCCTTCGTAAAAGGAGAAAGAATACCTCTGGAAACCTCGTTCTGGATATAATCATTTTTCGAAAGGGATCACGATCCCATACTAATTACGATAAGAACAGGCAATAGTCCATGGTGGTGGGGGGTTATTAATAGTTATGGATACAAGTTACGGCCGAACCATGGCGGCGGTGTCTCTTTCTCGATATCCGATGGATGTAACTATATAGAGAATAAAAAAAAAAAAGAAAGAAATATATATATATATATATATATGTATATGTATATATATATATATATATAAATCGAAAATAAATCGATAGAGATAGCTCGCATTGCTATCGGCTTATGGTTACACAAGCGTTGAGGTTGGGAGTGCGGCTACTACGGCTTGCGGCTGCGGCCATGGGCTGTTGCTGCCGTTGCCTTTGCCGTTGCCGTTGCCGTTGCTGGAGCTGCTGCTGCGGCTGCGGCTGCGGCTACTATGGCTTGCGGTGCAACACTGGCGGGTGCGTCAATAAATTTTATACCGAGGTAACGAGGGGGCCCCAACTTTCCTCCTTATCTCTCGGCTCTTCTGCCCAAGTAGATTTGCCTAATTAAAGGAACAAGATGTAAACGATTTTATTCCCGCCATGGTTCTCCTTGGTATCTGCGTATCTCTCTACCGGGACAGAGAGAGAGAGAGAGAGAGAGAGAGAGAGAGAGAGAGAGAGAGAGAGAGAGAGAGAGAGAGAGCACACAGCTCGAAACGAATAAGTGGACTCTCCCTCCTCCTCCTCCTCCTCCTCCTCCTTCGTATCTCTTGACGGGAGCCGAGCAAACGCCGTACCTAAAACTACCAACAACGGGCCAGGTGTGTTTCTCTCCCAATGCTCAACGAGCTACGCGGCAACTCTGATTAATGATCAGGATATTTCTCGGGTAAACGAGCGTTGAAAAAAAAAAAGAAAAAAAAATGGAATAAGGACAAAATATATATATATATGTGTGTGTGTGTGTGTGTGCGTGTGGGTGCGTACGTGTGTGTGGTTCCATTCTTTGTAGTGCAACTTAAAATGCTTGCGATCGTAGTAACAACGGTACTCTAGATTTAAATTAAAAGATAACCATAGTAGTTTCTCCATCGGTTGTCTCTTTCTGTCCTTCTCTCTCTCTCTCTCTCTCTCTCTCTCTCTCTCTCTCTCTCTTTCTCTCTCTCTCTCACTTGGTGAAAGTAACAACGTTCGAACAAAACCCAACGCTTCTTCTTTTTCACGACATGCGATGAGAACGCGATCATGTAATCGTGCTCGTCTACGTGCACGAGATGGTATCGTTTAAAAAAAAAAAAAAAAGAAAAAAAAAATGAAAAAAAATAAGTGAATCCGAATAATTAATTAACATTTTGACTGCCAAACGTATTAACATAAAAGACAGAGAGGAACGTTTTCGTTGGCATAGTTTCTCAACATTATACTTAAGTCTCATTAGAAAGTATATATTCATACCTATATCATGTGTTTCCTTGTAAAATCTAACGGAACGAAAGGAAAATTTGAATTTTCTATTTTTTTTTATTCTTTTTATTTTATTTTTTACTCTAACCCCTCGTAAAATATAATGCGATAATTAATATTAGCACGATTAGTGGTCTGTTCGTATTAAACGATAGATATCGTG
>OU427015.1:2944862-2987362 GCA_911387935.1 Dolichovespula saxonica | reverse complement strand
TTTTTTCTTATGAACATATATTTTTAAAATGCAGGACAAATTTGTTGAAATTCTTATTTTTATTTCTATCTTTAGAGAACGATAATATATTCGTTTATGGTGGTCTTTCGATTGCTATAGATTTTCAGGAATCAACGTAAATTTCTTGAATTTCTTTAATTTTTTTTATTTTTATTTTTATTTCTATTTTTTTTTTATTAAATCATCCATGGGACTATTTTCTTCTCACAACTAATTACACCGTATGAAAGTTATAGTATTTAATATACCACATATCTCTTTCACCGTAAAAATTAATCGTATCCATCATCACCTTCGATTACCTACTATATTACGACGATCGATTATCGATTATTATGAGACATAGCTTTTTTCATTATTGTTTAAATTAATCATACATATTTCGATACGTAAGATTGATAAGATGTATAAGCATAATTTCAGCAAATAAATAATTACTGTATCCATCCGTTCGATCCATTGGTCGATTCGCTATCTCATCGATCGATTATCGATTTTTTAACGAAATTTTGTCATTACGATTATTTTCAAAACGTTCCACGAATTTTTAATTATTCTTCCATATATATATGGAATATATTATATATATAATATATTTTATATTGATAAAATAAATAAGTATAATGTTTAACTGGTAATAATAAAAAAGATAACGTTAGAAACAATAGAGACGCGAAATCAAAACCAAAAAAACAAGAAAGATATTGACTCTCCCACCCCCTTTTTTTCTAATCAAAAATCAATCACAGTTATCTATCGTCACCACGATCATTATTATTAAGATCGTCAAATCAATTATCGTTCGTTAGAAAATTTGTACAAAAAAGAAACCAAAACAAAATTTACGATCTCGAGCATTCTTCTTTTTATTAAAAAAAAAAAAAAAAAAAACAATAAGAAAAAAAAACAAAAAAATTCTTTCCTTTTCCAATCGAATTGGAAATACTTTCCAACGAATCGTCCTTAGACGATTGAAAAATTAAAAGTATTATGATCTATTACCTTTTCCGAACGTTTTTTAGTTGGTGTCGTTGTACCGTTAGGCCTGCCATGTAGATCAGTTTCATTGGCCATCCGATCGAAACGTTGCATCCGTTCACGGAAGCTCAATTCCTCACCGGAGCCAGGATTCGCAGCAGTGATCTCATCTTCCTGTATCGTCAATAATCGCCATTGCTACGAGTCCTTTTTTAAATTTTATATCACTTTTGGGATAAACCACACGACTACATAACCCAACTACGTACCAGCGACAGCAACGACAACAACAATAATAACAACAACAAAAACAACAACAACAACAACAACAACAATGATAATAATAGCGCAGATCAACCGAATGAAAAGAAAGAAAGAAAAAAGAGAAAGGAAAAAAGGACGACGAGAGATGTTGGATCGAAAAAAAAAAAACAAAGAAAAAATAAAGAGTACACATACATTCGGGAAGATCTACGAAGGATCTACATAAATAAGATTGTACGTATGTACGTTGATCTAATAAGACGAATTTTGGGTTATAATTAAGCGACGTAACATACATGTTTACGATAGATATATATATATAGATATACATATGCATTCGTAAACAAAGCTCACGCGATCTCACGGTGTGATATATGATACAAGTGCATTATTGCGAGAAATACCGTAAATGAGGATCACTGTAGGAAATTAGGTGTTTCTAATAAAGGCAATATAGCTGCTATGTATATATGCGCGTGTAAAGCGTACTCGTTCGTCGAGTTAGATATTGGACCGAAAGTTCCTAGAATCCGTCCGTCGAAAGTTTCTAAATCATTTTAAACGTCGATTGTACATCTTTTTCGCACGACCTCATCGGGCTCGTTGACTAGATTTCTTATTTGCCAATCTTACCAAAGAAAAAGTATCGATCTACGAAGTCTTGAAAAAAAAAGGGATAATCGATTGTCCAAAATCGTCATAGGAACTTTCGACCCTTATCTAGGGATTTTTGACCCATCATTTATTACTATTACAAAAAAAAAAGATATATTTATACATGTGTATGGAAATATATTATACATCCACGATATCGAATGCGAAATTTACAAAGTTCTACGCCACTACAGCTTTGGAAATTAATTTGCCATGCTATTGTGTGAACGCAAACGTGAAAAGAAAAAAGAAAAAGAAAAAGAAAAGAAAAGAAAAAAAAAGGGAAAGAAATTGTTTGATACAAAACTACACTATAAAGCGTACACCATTTATAAACTACTATAGCGAATACGTATTTTAATTTGACTTAGTACAAAATCAATTATATCGATTTGAATATTATTATCTTTTGCTAATATTTTTCAAAAATATTGTAAGAATTTTTTTTGTCTGTAAAATATTTTATTACTATTATTATTATGTATATAATATTTATTTACATAATATAATATTTATATAGTATTATTATATACATAATAATAATAATATCGAATATAATAAATATGTAATATATGCCTATAATAATACCAACTTATTTTTCATTCTTTTTATTTAAAAATTATAATAATAAATATATAATTATAATAATAAATCGAAAATGATATATATATTATTATATATATAATATATATTTAATATATATTATAATATATATATATATATATATATATATATATATATATAATTATACCAAGCTTGTAAAATAACAAAAAGATAAAAAAAAACATTTGCTTGTTATGCGTAACGTATTTGTTAGTTCTATTTCTTTTTTTGCGATAATCGCTAAAATATTCCACGAATTTCCAACATATTTTAGTGCATATATATATGCACACACAAACACGCATAAATACACATATCGATAAGATAAATAAATGAGTATAACTTTTCTACTGCAAATAGTACAGTTCAAATACGTTAAAAGTGTTAGAGACATAAAATTGGCGTGCCAAGGAAAGGAAAGAAAACCAGAAACGATAAAAAAAAGAAAAGAAAAAAGGGAAAATAAAAGAAAATAAAAACTATGATCGCAAATAATAAAAAAGAAACTGTTCTTTCTTTTTAAATAAAAAAAATATGTACTCACTTTGACAAGCCCGTCGGTACTACCAGTCTTGTTCCTGTCAACGTTCTCCTTATTGTCCATTCTAATTTTGTCCTGACCCTTTCTACGGGGTGGTACCGGTGGCGAAGACGCACTAGACGATCCAACCTCGTTGAAATTAATTTTCTTCGTCGTCTCTATGTCACCATCAAAATTTCCGCGCGTATCGTTCTCACGATTAACCTCTTGATTATTATTATTAGAGGATGGACTGAGGGGTGCAACTGGCGGTGACCGATAAGGGGGTGGTTCTCGAAGGGGTGAATTGGGCGAACTTTCGGACGAATTAACTTGCTCCGATAACGTAAGATCAAACGACTGTTGGCGATATTTTTTCTTCAATACCAAATACTTTTCTCCCTGGGAATATAAATCATTAAATTCGGATTACGATTTGTATAACGATCAGTATAATTGTAATTAATAAAAAAAATGTATTTAATAAAAAATAAAAAATAAATATAAGAGAAGATGAAAAGAATTGTCAGTTAATAAGTTATTCTGTTATATTATGGTGTCCCGTAAGTTCCTTCCTCCGTTTTTTTTTCATGCGAAATAAAGCACACCATAAGGAAGAAACTTAGAGGAATTCCTAATAATATATGATCTATTATTATGTATAAATATAGAAAATATTGACAATTGTATATAAGTATTGTATATGAAATCCACTTATTGTGTGTGTGTGTGTGTGTGTGTGTGTATATGCATGTATACATTTGTAACTTTTAATTCCTTATTTATTTTTAATATTTAGACTTATTTTGACTTTTTTTAATATTCAATAAGACTTAAATTAGAAATTCAAGATTTTGGAAAAATAAAAAAAACGAAATAAATAAGGAATTTCTAATTTTAATATCTTAATTTCTTATTTGAATATCTTCTATTTTACAAATATAAAGAAAAAAACAATCCTTAAATGAAAATTTTAATTCAAATTAGTCAATAAATAAGAAGAGTTAAATTTATAAGAAGAAACTAAATTAGAAAAATTAAAAACATTTTTGGCAAATTAAAAAAATTCTTTTAAATTCTTAAATTTTCAATTTGTGAAATTTAAATATATAGTATTTATCAATAAAAAATAATTATAGATTTTTCGAATAAGAATTCTTTTAATATTTCTTGTACGATGAATCTGAAATTCTGTATTCATTTGTTATTCGACGAAATATAATTAAACGCAATAAAATATCTTCTTCGTTTCGAAATAAATTAGAATTACAAGATTTAATGTCAACCATAAGAAGAAAAAAGAAGAAGTATGAAAAAAAAGAAAAGAAATAAAAGAAACAAGGATCTCAAAGATCTTTCAAGTAAAATAAAATAGATAGAAAAATATTCGTAGTAAGAAATTAAACTTTTTTTTTTTTAATAAAACAAACACACACACGCACGCACGCACGCACGCCCGATTAAAAATTTCACGTAGAAAATACTAAAGAGTATTCATTTCTAATCTTTCATTTTCTTTTCTACCACAATATTTATCATTTACTTCAAAATCGCGAAATTATTCATAAATTTTTGATTTATCGTTCGAACGTATATATATAAACAGAGAAGGAAAAACAAAAAAATAAAAAAGAAAGTAAAGAATTCTAAGAAGAAAAAGAAAGAGAAGAAAAAGAAAAAAAAACAAAAAAAAAAGAAGAAGAAAGAATTCTAAGGAAAAAAAGAAAATTAAAGAAGAGGAGAAAAGATTTTTCACGGAATTTAAAGTGTACGACGAACGACACGTAATGTCCGGATACGTTTCTCTAACGTTTCTTTCGAAGTCACTCGACAAAACGTTTCTCGTGCGAATAAATTTATATATATATATATATATACATACATACATACATATATACATATATATATATCGGAATACACGACGTACGACGAGTCCTAATGCACGACTAGGACGGATTAAATGGAAAATCGTTTGGCGTTGTGTTGTTGATAACGTTCACGGTCGCTCTCACGTATACGTCATTTCCATAGTAACATTCGAATTAGACGATATCGCGCGCCAACGACGTTGTTGTTATAAGATACAATCCGGCAACGTCGCACGAGGCGCAACAAGTAGCTCCTGTGTCAAGGCGGAAGGAAAAGTGCGATCGAGCGACCTTACCTCCTCGTTCTTTATGGTGGCCAGAGTGTTCACGTACTCCTTGAATCGATTTCGTGCTTCCACTGCAAAAGTAAAAGAAGGTTCGTCGTTTCATACGTTTTTCTCTCTCAAAGTCGGGATAAAGAGAGAGAGAGAGAGAGAGAGAGACAGAGAGAAAGAGAAAGAAAAAAGGAAAAAGAATAGAATAGAGAGAGAGAGAGAGAGAGAGAGAGAAAGAGAGAGAGAGACGAGATAAAACACACACAAAAACAAAAAGAAGAAACAAAAGTCTTCTCCGGGGGACATTGTAAGCTACCGACAAAAACAATACGCGCAAACTACCGATATAGAGATACACACACAGACACACGCGATGCGTACGTGTTACGTGTGTGTTGTGTATGTGTGCTATATATATATATATATATATATACGATTTATACATGTGTAGAGTACGTCACACCACATGGACGTACTACGCGAGGTCAGGGCACGTATAGGATATGAACGCACACAAATACACATGGACGTGATAGACGTTGGTCGCTAATGTCTTATGGCAAGCGATAACGTTATTTTAAACTCACCTCTGGTCTCGGGATCGGTTAAAAATTTTTTGAAATACTTGACGACATCGTGATTACGCGCTGTACCACCGTTTTCCAATAAATATTTCCGAATCTCGTCGAGGGACAATTCGCTGGGCGTCGCCATCTTGCTCACTGTTGAGACTGATCTCGTTACGGCAGCGCCTCTAGCGTCGATTTTAGAAGCTCCTTGTCGTCGGTAAAGCCAACCAATACTCTTTCGGAATAGTTTTATACTTGGCTGTGTGCGCGAGTGTATTGTGTGTTAGTGAACACGTATGGTATACTTACTAACTGTATCTTTCTATGTATTTACATGTAACACAAGCGACGAATCACGACGTTTCTTCGTAAAACACGGATCTGAGTTCGTGTAACGCAATTTTTCTTTTGAAAACGATATTAGTTTGAACGTATAGAAAATTGAAATATCCTTTTAGGACGACGAAGATGCAATTATAAGATGCAAAAAAAATATATTTGTTATTTGTTGTATATAATATAGCATATCATCACAATATCATATATATATATATATATATATATATATATATATATATTGATTAATTTAAATTATATATATCATATATATATATATATATATATATATATATATATATATATATATAAATGTAAATGTTAGAAATATTAATTTAAAAAACGTTTGTAAAGTGTTTTTTTAATTTTGTAATTAATATAAATATATATATATATATATATATATATATATATATATATATATATATATCAATTTTATATTCATATATACAACATATATAATATATATAATAAATATGTGTATATATATTACATATACTGTATATATAAATTTTAAATGTCATTTAATTTAATTTAATGAATTTTTGTAAATTCTTTTTTCTTGTAATTTTTAAATTAGTACATATCGTTTTTTTTTTCTTTTCTTTTACAATTAATACATAACAATAGTAACTTTTGTTTTATATTAAATTTATATTTAGTTAGAACAAATTCGATCTTAAGATATAATCCGAACGTCGGTAAAATTTATTTCGAATTAAAAGTAAAAAAAATGTTTCGAATTAAAATTAGAAAATCGTCGATAAAAAACCACGAAATTTTGATAACACAGAAATACATACGTTTAGAACGTTCGTAATAATTATACTAACATGAAAGGTGTTTCGATCGATTCGTATTAATCATACCAAACAATTTGCGTGGATGGAAAATGTCGGATAAGAGATACAAGTAGAACCTAACGATTTGTTCTACAAGTCGATTTACAAAACAATCTCGCACGTAACTATCGATTTACCCGACTATGTACTTCGCTCTTTATTTTATGTATAATTTTCCTTACACGTTGATCGTATAGACGTGCTCCTTTTAAGATCGTTTAAATTTATTATCATAATTTTACATGAAACATTTCCACGTTTCGACTTTAACACGAACATTTCCTCATTTTTACTTTCTTTAACATTCCAACGAGATAAAACATTTTATTACGTTAATAGAAATAATATTAGAAATTTTCTAAACGTTTCATCATGCATGTACTCATGCATATCATATATAATATTGATTTTATATATATATTTATATATATTTAACAAATTTTATTTATGTTTCATTACATTTTATTTTATTTTTGTTACTTTTGTTATTCTTGCGAACGAATGTATTGTCTGTGTGAGTTACAACGATACTGACAACAATTTTACAACAATCTTTGCAACTGATCTTTAATATATTTACAGGAGTTCATTTTTGTTCCTTATTTTCTCATTTTTATTTGTTTATCTTATTGATTTATTATTTATTATATTACTTATATTTATTTTAATTTATATTATAATTATATATATATATATATATATATATATTCTTTTAACATTATTTATAAATCATTCTATCATTTATCTATTTAACTTATGTGTTCAGATTCAACTATTTTATTTGACCACTAAGTTATTTCAAATGTGACGATACAATGTCTACAAATGTATTTATAATTCCCTGAAAAAAATTTATTTTAAATACTTTATTTATATAATACATATAAATAATTAATAATATATATTAATATCGTTTATAATAATCCTAAGGGAAACATTAAAGATAACTAACTAACTAACTAACTAATTAATATCGTTTATAAATAATATACAAATAGATCATAAACAATTGTATTATAAAATGAATGATACAATAATTATTTATAATACATATATATACCTATATTTATATATATGTATACACATACATAAATATATTATTTATATAACGATAATATAAAAAGAATAATCTATAGAACACACATATTACAATATAATGATGGATCATTTTTCAATATAAAAGAAAAACAAAACCAAAAAAAAAATGTGTACTCGCAATGAACGTCTATTGATGATTATTAATTATTAAAATTATATGTTTAATTAATTTGTTGGAACGCTATATCGTAGGAGAAAAAAAATTCTTCTCGCGATACGTTTTTGACAAATAAAAAAAAAAAAATAAAAAAAATGTTTCGCAATGATATACGACAAATTCCGTTCGAGGACGACGACGCCGACGACGACGACGACGACGATGGCGATGACGACGATGACGATGGACGTATTCGCCGTCTGCGTTAATGCGAATAACCGCGTTTCGTCGGCATAAAGGATTAAACGCGACGTTTTATACGATGCGACGCGCATTAAAAGCTAGCCTCGAAAACACGACGTCCCCAAATCCGTTTAACTGTTCACTTTTCACGACGGCTTTACGATCGAGAATCGAAATACACGAGATGCAAGAACCTTTTGAGAACGAACGAATGATTAGGGGAACGTACTTCAAATACTATTTTTAATATGAAATGGACGAATTTCATGTATATATATATTATTTATTTACGACATCGTATTATTTTCGTATATATTTGTATATATTCGTATTATTTATTACGATCGTATTAAGTTTATTTTTAACGTATTAAAAATTTATTTTTGAAATATATATATATATATATATATATATATATATATATATAAAATCGCGAAAGAGAAATTTTTGTCAAACGAATGACTAGATACTACGTCATAAGTTCTTTTTCTGTTATATTCCAGTGACATTAATTTTTATATTATCTTTTTTTTTTGTAAATTATCAAACGAATTTCTCGTATAACGAAATAAAAATTCTCTCGTTGTTACACGAACGATTAGACGATCTATCGCAGTATTTCGTATATATTATTTTTTCTTATGCTTAACAAAAAAGAAAAAAGAGAATTATTCCCCTGCATCACCTCCGATGAAACGCGAAGAAAATTTTATTATCAATAATAATACATCGCAACCATTCACCGTTGAAGCACGAGAAAGCAAAAGTCGAACCAACGAGCGTTCTTCTTTACTCGTTTTTTTTTTTTTTGTGTCTTCTAACACGTATGCCTTAGTGAAGAATATCTCGTCTTTTACAGAAACGATGCATTTAAAGAGCAGACAATTAGTTTTTGATCCGATTATCGTACTTTCCCTACGCTCGTTTCGACGTTTGTTTTTCCCATTCGTTTATTGCGACTTACGTGTTTTCCGTTCGGTCACGTCTTTACATGTAAATTCGTAACAATAGTAACGCTTCGTACGATCTCTTCGAAGAAGACTTTCCTCGAAAGTATAAACAATTTGTAGGAACGTCTTCGTCCTTGCTTAGCCAATCAACATCGTTCTTCCCTTTCCTTCTCCAAATATTCCCGACTTACTTAATATTTTGGAGAAGTGCCGGGAAGGTCAGTATCGAACAGTCAGTCAGCGAACAAGCAGCAACTAAAAAGGAGCGATCGAGTCGCAAGCATTTCATTTTTTCCGTAATTTTTTTTTTTTCTTTTATTCTATTTTTTTTACAGCCAACTTCACACTTAAGCCGCACGATCATTACATATATTTTGACAGCTGATGTAGCAAGGCTTTTGCTTGTGAAAAGGTTCGATCGATTCTACGCAGTAAGTTTTTGATTGGTTTTCATTTCAAATATGGAAAGCGAAAAGCTGCATTTTCGGCATATTTTACTTTTTTTAACTATCGAAACGATAAAAATGATGTTCGAGCAAGGAAAAAAATTATTCTATGTGTATGGAGAAGACGTGTTGACGGAACGCCAGTGCCAAAATTGGTTTGGAAAATTATGATCTGGCTATTTTGACGTTCAAGATGCACCCACGTTCTGGAAGGCCAGTCGAAGCTGACGTAGACACAATAAAGACATTAGCTGATGCAAACTGGCCAAGAACAAGTCGTGAAATCGCTGAGTGATTAAATTTGTCGAATTTCGACCGTTCATGATCATTTGAAACGCCTAGATTTAATCTCAAAGCTTGACAGCTTTCGTTTTTTTTTTCTCCAAATTGTTTTCCGAACGACCTAATAATTTTTCTATATACGACAAAAATGACATCGAATTTTTTTCACACGATCCGTTAAATACGCGAAGAGAAAGTGAGAGAGAGAGAGAGAGAGAGAGAGAGAGAGAGGGTAAAGAAAAGAGAACAAAAAATATGAGAAAAAAAACGAAGGAATTCTCTTTAAATGGATTTTTTCAAATCGTTCGTACTTTTCTTCATAAAATATTTCTAATCGCTCGCAATAGAACAATCGAGACACATAGGACAGATAAACGATAGCTGTGATCCCTAATCGCAAACTATCTTACATTTTTATTATCAAAACAATTTTTTTTCCTTTTCATAATGTTCACAACACGCTTTATTTCGTATTCGAGAACGAAGAGAATTTATATTATACGATCGCAAAAAAATAAAAAATAAAAAGAAAAACAAGGAAAAAGAAAATTCTTATCGAAC
The DNA here is from genome assembly GCA_911387935.1 of Dolichovespula saxonica. Taxonomy (NCBI): domain Eukaryota; kingdom Metazoa; phylum Arthropoda; class Insecta; order Hymenoptera; family Vespidae; genus Dolichovespula; species Dolichovespula saxonica. The sequence continues at coordinate 2,976,755 of OU427015.1, read as the reverse complement.
ATACAATAATCTTATTACGCATGTAATCTCTAATCACGGACGCATATATAAAAATAATATGTATAAATATATATATATATATATATATATATATATATATATATATATATATATATATAGGAAAATAAATTATCGTTAATATCGTTCTTTCATAAATATTAATATAAAATTTTCTATCGGAAACGAAAAAAAAAGAAATAAGGAAGATAGAGAACGAGAGAGAGAGAGATAGAGATAGATAGATAGAGAGAGAGAGAGAGAGAGAGAGAGAGAGAGAGAGAGAGAGAGAGAGAGGAATTCTCGTTATAAGAAAGATCACGTGGTATTCTCACAGGCACGATCTTAGATTCTTATTACAATGGCTCGTTATTAAGTAAACGACCTTACTAATCACCGTGTAGATGTGTAGAAATACGTGTAAAATAAGGCGTTAGGGTAGTAGAAAGAACGAACGTCGAGATGGGTGCGTGCAGCACGCAGGCCTAAATCTAGTTGTGTGCGTTGCCCGTCGACAGGAAGCAACGAGCGGGGTACCTTTGTAATTAAAGCCGTTTTATCGTCGATATTCTAATGAAACGGCGAGTAATGATCGACTACTACGTCGACTTGGCATCGGTGAACCGATCATCGGAACCATTCCTGCACGAATGCACGACCTGCGCTTCTAATTTCTTTTTTTTTCTTTTTTTTTCACTTTTTCCAACATCGTCAAGCAAGTTTAGGCGAGTAATTGAGGCGATTATGCAAGCATTATTAATGTATCTTCTCTTTTTTTTTTTTTTATTTCTCTGTGGCGAGTTTTTCTTTATAAGATGTTACGAAACAGACATAAAAAAGAAAAAAATAATAATAATTAACTTGGAATTAATTGAGTCGTGCTTCGTGAATTTTTTTGTTTTTCTTCTTCTTCTTCTTCTTCTGCGGTTTTATTTCTTAATTATTTGTTATAAAAAAAAAAAGGAAAGACAAAAGTAACACACAAAGGATATTTGTTGCTCTATCAATTGAATTTTTATTCAAATTAATGTGAATAAAAAATAAAAAAAAAAGAACAGTAAAACAATGACGAAGGATTAACCGTTGCGATGAAACTTTATTAGATATTACGAAAGACACATAAAAGAAAAAGTAATAATTATCTTGAAATTAATTGAGTCGTGATTCATGAATTTTTTTGTTTTTCTTCTTCTTCTTCTTCTGCGGTTTCTTTTCTTAATTATTTGTTATAAAAAAAAGTAAAGACAAAAGTAACACACAAAGGATATTTGTTGCTCTATCAATTGAATTTTTATTCAAATTAATGTGAATAAAAAGTAAAAAAGAAAGAAAGTAAAACAGTGACGAAGTATTAATCGTTGCGACGAAAAAGATATCGAAGAAAAGCACGATTGCCCTTGACGAAAATATTACGCGAAGTTGGAGGTTGCTTTGTCATTTGCAATGAGCGTAAGGTTCAAAGGTCGAGATATAACGAACGACTGCGATACGAGGGAAAAGAAGGAGGAAAGGAAGATACCGAAAAAAAAGAAAGAAAAAAATAAAGAGAAAAGAAAACGAAGGGAACAGAAACAGAACAGAAAAGAGAAGGAAGAAAGAAAGAAAGAAGGAAAGAAAGAGGAGAAAAGAGAAAACGAGAGATAAGAGGGGGAAAAAAAGCGAAAAGGACGAGAAAAAGAAAAAAACCAAAAGAACGAAAAAAATGGAAAGAATGAGAGAGAGAGAGAGGGGGGGGGTGGAAGAAGGAAGAGGATTGGAAGGTGGATTTCGCGTTGGAATTTTCGCGCGGACAGATCGCGTCGGTGCGGTAGATCACAGGGCGTTATAGGAGCTTCCCGGTAACTTTGGTGACCGAAAGGGAAGAGACGGCAGGGCCGTTGGTGCAAGTGGCCTTTAAACTCTCGGAGAAGAATCTTCTTTTACGTATGCAAGAAGGAGATGCATAAGCATAACGCTGAGAAACATGGGTAGATGATATCGTGGATGCACCTACCAGGGCCGCCACGGAGCGTCGACGCGACCCTTTGTCCTCCTTCTCCTCCTCCACCTCCTCCACCTCCTCCATCTCCTCCTCTTTCTCTTCCTTCGTTTCTTCGTCAAGCTCGTATCTTTTCGACCCAAAGGTGCTCCCCCCTCTCTCCATCTCCGCTCTTTGACCTGACCCCCCGTAAAAACGCACTTTTCCTCGCGCGAATTCATCATTTTAATCTTTCGTATCATACCCACTGATTATGACCTATGAGATTATTTTTTGTCTCCTTCCTCCTCTTCTTCTTCTTCATTTCTTTCTTTCTTCTTTGGTTTTTTTGTTTTCTTTCATTTTTTTTTTTTTTCATTTACCCTCCTTTTCTCTCTTCACCACGAACTTCTTCTCGTTACGGCGCACTTGTTTATTCATCATACAAACGAATATCGTTCCATCTCGGCAGATCTCATTTCAATGTAGAAAATTTCTTTGAATATTCGTTGGAAATTGGTATCGAATATTTCGATTCTAATTTCACGATACCGTGTAATGTATTTCTTTCTAGCGTTTAGAAATTCGTTGCACGAAGTTGTCACTTTGACGTTTCTATTACGACAATATTATGATAATGTAAAGTCAAAATGTTGTAACAATGTTAAGTTTAATAGGTAACGATAAACAAATTTAGAATGTTTTATGACGATATCGTATAAATCAATAAAAAGAAAAAAGAAATCAGGAAAAATATAAATCGTACCACGATAATTCGTTATCAATAACTGTCGCATCTTGCGACGTTATTGGAAACGTATGATTCAATCGAATAAATTCGCATAAATTTTACTCGTACGGACGGATCGTTCGAATGAATTACTTTAAATCTCGATAACACGTCGAATCGTACTTATCTATTCCAATCGATCATGTTAACGTAGATCGTTCGTTATCACCGTGATGATGCTTAATAAGTATACGTTTTGTTTCCATTAAAATCTTTTATTTCCTTTTCTCCTTCTTTCTTTTTATATAAAAAAAAAAAAAAATAAAAAATAAAAAATAAAAAGATTCGTAACTACGACTCGGGAAAAAAAATAATCGATCCCATTCCCTCTCTCTCTCTCTCTCTCTCTCTCTCTCTCTCTCTCTCTCTCTCTCTCTCTCTCTCTCTCTCTCTCTCAGACAAAAGTCGACGATGATAAATTCGATTATGGGGAACAATTGATGCACGACTTAGAAAACGATCGTTTACCCCGTATAAAGAGAGAGAGAGAGAGAGAGAGACAAGACCCTCTGCCAAGAAGCATTGACGTTGTCGATTCTAGAAGTAAAGATTCTGTCGGTAGACACACACACACACACACAAACACACACACACACAAACACACACACACACACACATATATATATATTCATCCATAATTGGAGCGATTGTACGCACGACGATCGACGATCGTGATATAAAATACGCCGTATAAAGACGGCACTTTGGTGGGCTTCTTTGGCCGCTTTTTAGTCGGTGTACCTCTGGTGGTCTCGTTAGAACGACACTGGGAGGTCCGGAAGAGAAAGAGAGAAAGAGAGAGAGAGAAAGAGAGAGAGATAGAGAGAGAGAAACGGCAATAACGCGAAGGTTTTACTTCTTACCGATCGTACCTGAAAAACTCGTGTGCTTCTTGGAAAACGATTCCACTGTACATACATACACATACACACATATACAATAAATATATATGTATATATATACGAAGGGGTTCATTCTTTTACCATTAGATTCGTTTAGGTTGTAAATAGATAGATAGATAGATAGATAGATAGATAAGATTTTGTCTTGGGTGGATAACAAATTTTGATCCAGCGTAAAACTCAAAGAAACGTATTTATAAACCTTATTAATCTAAGTGATAGTAAGTAAGTATTTCTAGACAACGTAGAAATCGAAAGGATATTTTGTTCACACGGGAGTAAAATCTTTGCGATTAACTAAAAAAACAGTAACATTAGTTTCGTTTAGATTTTAAATAGATAGATAGATAAATATACAGGATTTTGTCCTACGTGGATAACACGTTTGATCTAATATAAAACTCCGAAAAAATTACTTGCAAGGTTGCTTAAGTATATTGAACGGATTACATTGAGACGAACGTTTTCAGTTTACATATCGAGACTTTATTAACTCGAGCCATAAGTATTTCTAGATAATGAAGAAAGTGGAAGGATATTTGCTTAAAGGGAGTACCATCTTTGCGGTGAACTAAAAAACAGATAAAGAGAGAGAGAGAGAGAGAGAGAGAGAGAGAGAGAGAGAGAGAGAGAGAGAGAGAGAGAGAGAGAGAGAGAGAGAGGACGTACGAGGAAAAGGGTCGAGGAGAGACGTTCAACGTTTCGCGTCCGCAGTTTAAGTTATGGTCCCTAATGAGTCGAGGGGGTTGGACGGGGGGAGGACTAAAAGCGCGAGTAGAGCTCGCTCCGATCCTCGCTCCGTTGAAAGAAGCGAGCTAAGAGAAAGAAGAAGAAAGAAGAAAGAAGAAGAAGAAGAAGGGCCCTATCGGTTCTTTCAATCTATCCAGGACTACCGTTTACTACCACGGCGCCCTTTAAAGTCACTGCCAGCACAGGTGCCCTCTCAGTGCCCGTATATGCACGTTTCTACGTACACTTCAGACAAAACCAACGGGAAAATATATATAAAAGAGAGAGAAAGAGATAGAGAGAAAATAGAAAAAAAATATATATATATATACAAAGAGAATAAGAGAGAGAAAGAGAGAGAGAGAGAGAGAGAGAGAGAGAGAGAGAGGGAGGGGGTGGGGGTAATGTACTTATTCTCAAAGAGTGTTTGTCTTTCTCACAACTTCAAAGTCATACGAAGATAATTCCTAGACTTGAAGACTTGAAAATATTTCACGATCGAGTAGTCGAACGAAAAGGAGGATGAAAGAATAAGAAAGGAAGGACGGAAGGAAGGAAGGAATGGAGAGGAAGGGAAATGAAAGGAAGGACACGAAGGGATGTACAGGCATTACATATTATCATGCTCGATACGTACGTACGTATGTATGTATGTATGTATGTATGTATGTATGTATGTATGTATGTAGGTAGAAGGACTTTAGGTGTACGCGTGCTCTCATGTCCAGGACCCGTGGACGAGTCACAAAGCGGCTCGTCGTTAGTGCACACAAAGTCGAGGACTCGATCAACACTTCATGTCAGAGAGCGCGTTTATCTATAAACGGTCCGGTAGGTATACTTCGAGATCAATAATGAGAAACGGAGACAAAGAGAGAGAGAGAGAGAGAGAGAGAGAGAGTAAGAGAGAGATGGCCAACAAACGTTCTCGTTCGTCCTTGTAACGTCGTACCGAAAAGAAAAAGAAAAAGGAAAAAAATCTCACAATATTTTCAAAAGTCGTATACACATCCCGCGACTAAACTAAACTTTCCAACGTACCGAATGTATACGTAAATATCGTACGTAATACAGATATATGTTTGTATACCCACACACACACACACACGTACACACACACACAGGTATATTTGTACTCTTACGTACGTCTAATAATACGTTTCGAATGAATCGGTACCTCGGCAGAGAGGTCGGACGATTCTCGAGAAGCGAAACGTTTTGGATCGCGGCAATTTTGGACGGGTGAGGAGGGAGGGAGAGGAGGGAGAGGAGGGAGAGGAGAAGAGAGTAGAGTAGAGCGCGTTACGTGACTCGATCAATCGTCGTCGTTCGATGGATCCGTTCGTCTGTCTGCTGCTGCTGCTGCTGCTGCTGCTGTTGCTGTTGCTGCTCCATTTCGAAGTCTGCCAGAGTGCGATAATAGCGAATGCCGTCGCCGCACGACGGCAGAGGCGGAGGCGGAAGCGGCGGCGGCGGCGGCGGCAGGCCGGAATATCGACGACGGCACTTTTTAGCCAAAGAGACATACGAGAGTCGTAAAACGAGTGACACGGAGTCGATCCGAATGCGATCGTCGTCATTCGATTGATGATAAAACGTTCAAAACGATCTCGTATATGCTCGATCGCGGTACGAGTCTTGTAACGAAACGAGACGAATCGATTACGAGACGTTGAAAAGGATAGAGAGAGAGAGAGAGAGAGAGAGAGAGAAAGAGAGAAAAAAAAATAAAAATAATTAAAACGAGAAAGGGTGGGGTAAAAAAAAAATAGAGAAAAATAGGTAATAAATAGGGTAATATAGTAGAGTAATATATAAATATAAGTAGGGTAATTATTAAAGGTAATAAGTAAATGAATAAAATAAATAAAATATATGAATAATTAATTAAATAAATATATTGAAAGGAGGGAAGATGTTGTGGTTAGGTACATCGAGGATTTTCGTTGCCGATGAAGAAAAAAAAATAAAGAAGAAACGGGGTAAGAGGAGGAGGAGGAGGAGGAAGAGGAGGAGGAAGGGGAGGAGTAAGTACATAAATGTAAAACGTTGAAAATTGTCGCGTGCGAACCCGAGAAATGAAAGTATTGCTATCAACGTATCGTGTCGCTGTCAGTAACGACGCATTAGCGCATTCATATCGCATTCCGAGGCTACCCTTCGATCCCTCCTGCTCTTAACACGCGCCAGCCAGCCAGCGTTCGTTCATCTATGCGTGTATATGTGCCCACGTATGTATAATGATACATATATGTACGTACGTACGTACGTATGCCAATGGGTGGGACGCACGTGTCTCGTCGATACGTACATACATACGACGAAAACGTACGCGATCGAAAATGTCCGCTCTCGAGAATCGCGATAAACATTTCTATTTACTTTCTATCTTCGATATTTAGATTTCTTTAGATGTCCCTTTATCGTTCTCTCGCATAATAACTGTACATACAGGTTGATGTTTCAGATAATGGAGGCCGCCTAAATATTTTCTTTATTTTCTTTTTTTTTTTTTTTTTTTATTATGCGACAAACTTTTATGGCATGCTTTGAATGGTTTAAAAAGAGGTATGTTATGAATAGTTTATATATATAATAGTATGATGTTACGTATATTATAGGCGGCCTCCTTTAATTGAAACACCCTGTATATCTATGCACATACACGCGAGGAATTTCAAAATGATTCCTTTATCGTTTCGTGTTAATGTGATCATACGTAAGAAGAAAGTTTCAAACATTATGAAAATGTGCGTGCGATATGTATATTATCTTTCAATTAAATATTAATAATTGTTTATAATCTTTAATGTTGATGTTAATCAGTAATCCGTAATGCAATCGAGTTAACGTAATTATTCGTAAGAAGAAATTTAAAGAATTATAAAAATGCTTGTCCGTATGCATGCGTGTACGTGGGATTGTGAGCATACTATCATTTCATTAAATATCGACAGTTATTAATAATTTGTGAACGAAACGACGTTTGTACGAAATTTGTTTATCCTCGAGATGTAATTAGATAAACAGGAATATAAACGCGTGCGTACGTACTTATAGTGGTTATTATTCGTAAATATTAATAATCACGTTGACGTACTATTTATCCGCTTACAGAATATTATTGTATTACGTTTAATAAATAGTAACAAGAAGTCTGTATATACAAGGGAAAGGTCAAACGATCAATTTATATATATATTCATATATATCGTCAAGATCTAATCGAATATATTTCGCACGTTTATCGTATATACGGAGAATACACTTAATGGATTCGGATGTTTAATATTGTTAGCACTATGGTATAATTAATTATCTGTACATAAGGAAAATCATTACACGAGCAGTGAAAATCTTGATTGTCCGTGTGTACGTAAAACACAGTTGAATGATCTTTACGCGGATAGTTAGACAAAAATCTTCTCGTGTGAGAGAGAGAGAGAGAGAGAGAGAGAGAGAGAGAGAGAGAGAAAGAGAGAGAAAGAGAAACGGACTGAGATTTCGAGCACCCACGATATGCCAAACGAAAAGAAAAGAAGAGAAAGATGGAAAGAGACGGATAGAGAATTTTTCGTAAGATAAAAGAGAGAGTGAGAGGTTGTTTGAAGATTTCGAGTACAAACAAAAGAACAGGTTGAGAGTTCGAGAGAAGAAATGATGTGCCTCCTTAAAGGAAGAACGGTACAAAATAGAAAGAGACACATTTAGAGAAAGAGATAGATAGAATTTTTCGCAAAACAGAGAAACAAAGAGAGAGACAAGGACTAAGAGAAGTAAGAAAGAGAAAGAGAGAGAGAGAGAGAGAGACAGGTTTAGATTTAGGGTATGTAAAATGTACCAAGCAAAAATAAAATAAAAGGAAGATAGAAAGAGACGGTTAGGGAATTTTTCGTAGGATAAAGAGAGAGAAAGAAAGAGAGAGAGAGAGAGAGAGAGAGAGAGAGAGAGAGAGAGAGAGTGAGGTTGCAGTGTTCGGACAGAAACGAAGAGACAGGTTGCAGAATTCGGGTACAAACAAAGAGACAGATTGCAGAGTTCGCACGGACACGATGTGTGCCATGCAAAAAGAAATGAATAGTAAAGAGAATGATATAAAAAATAAGAGAAAGAGAAAGAGAGAGAGAGAGAGAGAGAGAGAGAGAGAGAGAGAGATATTGAAAAAGAGAGACAGGTTGAGATTTCGTGCACGCGTTAAAATAAGAAGAGAAGAGAAAGATAGAAAGAGATGATTAAACAATTTCTCGTAAGATAAAAGAAGAAAGAGATAGATAGATAGATAGATAGATAGATAGATAGAGAGAGAGAGAGAGAGAGAGAGAGAGAGAGAGACAGGTTGCAGAGTTCGGATACATGCGAAAAAAAAAGAAAAGAAAGTCGTTCTCGGGTCATCGGGTTGGTTCGTCGTTCGTTGAAAGGGCGTTGCGTCGCATCCACCTTTTCTCGTTTCCCCCATACACTACGTCAGAGCGTCGATAGAGACCGATTACCTCTATGTGTGGGAGACTTTCTGAAAGAAAGAGAGAAAGAGAGAGAGAGAGAGAGAGAGAGAGAGAGAGAGAGAGAGAGAGAGAGAGAGAGAGGATGTACGAGGGCCGCCCACGTTGCTGAGACTCTTCATCAGGTTTATTCACTTCTACCTACCGATATCTCTCTCTCTCTCTCTCTCTCTCTCTCTCTCTTTGTCTCTCTTTGTCTCTCTCTGTATGTATTTCTTTCTCTCTCTCTCTCTCTCTCTCTCTCTCTCTCTTTTTTCATCGATCTTTTGAATTATTTTTACTTTAGATATCAACTAGAATCTCATTGTTATCTTAATGATCTTAACAAATATATATATATATATATATATATATATATATATATATATTATTATTATTATTATTAAACATATATATATATATTATTTTTATTATTATTAAATATATATAAATATATATATATATACATATATTATTATTATTATTATTAAACATATATATATATATATATATATATATATATATATATATATATATATTTAATAGATATATTTACGATTTCGTGATCTTTCTAACGTTACTCTCCGATTTCGTTTTATTGTACTATATGACGAAATAAATAATTTTTCGATGCTTGGTTTTTTTTATTGCGATATAACTTGCGATATAAATTGCGAAGTTCGAAGAAACTCGTAGGACAATCGACAAATTCTAGAAAGATATTATCTTTAGAAATCGGGATTTGAAATGTCGCCGGAAGTATTCTCGTTGAACTTTCTATAATTGTTTCTTATTTTATTTGATAATTATGCGCGTTTACGGCATTTATTCGACGAATATTACCTACGGGATTGTTCGCATTTATATTCGGCATTTTTTACGTTATTCGAATTTTATTAAATATTGATTGTTTAAGCGGGTAGCGTTCAATGTTCGAATTGTTGCGAGTACTAGTAAGACGAAACATAGTAATGGAAGATGTAAATCTAGAATGATCGTTCGTCACAAGAGATTTATAACGACAACACTCACCAAGTTCCTCGAGAAGAAAATTAAAAAAGAATTAAATTAATTGATAGACCCGTTTCATCGAAGTTTATCGATTAATTTATACGAATTAATCTAAACGTGTAAGATTTTTTTTTCTATAAACTTTGAAATCAATGTCATCTAGAAACTTTCGAATTGTCGCGAGAACGTGCAAGATATAAAGAAAATAATTGATCGAGGATAATTTAAATAGGATCGTAGGATAACGGAAAAATTGGATTGTTCTATGGCGTTACTAATTCTTTAATTTGAACCAACAAATCGATCGGGTGATTTTTAAATCGCCGTGGTTGTTCATTCCCCACCCCTCCCCTCTCCCATAATTGTATACGATTTTTGCAAACATTTTTTGAGTTTACCATTTTCGATATTAAAAGTTATAAAAACAATATAAAATTTGAAAGAGATGTTAAACACGTGAGAAAAAAGAAAAATAATATTCATTTTTAAATATTATAAATCGAAATTTTATTTGATCCTTACAAGAAATGTGTGTGTGCGTGTGTGAGAGAGATATGTACTTCATTGAAAATTAAATTGATATGAAATATTATTTATATATAAATTTTGAATCGATGTAATCTAAATGGTATCACATTTTTCAATTGTTACAACATTTTATCAGTTTACGTTGGAAAAGAAAAACAAACAGGATAAACTAGGAAGATCATTGTTATGTGCAGAGAAAGGATCGAAACAAAATTAATATTTGCTATCACAATTAATCTCATAATCTCAAATCGCGATAATAAACGATTGACGCGATAACAAACGATTTTCGAATGAAACAAAATAATATTAAAATTAATAGAACGTTTTTCCTTAAATCTTACATCATCGTTAACATTTCGTATTAAACTTCCGAGTTAAATTAGTTGTTGTTATTTATTTATTTATTTTTTTTTTTTTATGTATATTTCATACTTTTATGCAAGACGTTTTTCACGATGATTACTCATGAAAATACTCGTGAAATTAATTACGTATATTTATCTGAACACGGTATCAACGCAACTCGGAGAATATTAAAACTATGTAATTATTGCAAAACGCACGTAAGAGTTAGGAGCGGAAAGAGGAAAAAGGATCTTCGATATTTTCTTCTTTTTTTTCGTAAAAATATCGAAATCGATAGAATATCTTCGAATAAAATAATCGTAAAGTTCGAAAGGAAAGTACGATCTTCGAGGTAAACAAGAGAAAGAAGAAAGGAAAGAAAGTTTTGTTGAATCGTTATCGTAAACGTTATCGTTACGAATATAATAGACTTATTTAATAATTTCAAGTAATCGATTTCTCTCAAAACGTCCCTTGAAACTTCGAAAAAGGGATTGTTACGTTCGCCGTTAGTAAAGATTGGAATGGAAACGAACTTTTACTCGATCCTTATCACAGACATCCTTATCGCATTTCGTTTAGTACATTTATTCAATTTTTTATTAGAGTATTTACCTCGCCAAGATACTTGTCGTCTCGTAATACGTCGGAATCTCGACGTTAATAAATAATATTGGAAAATATTTAAGGATAAATGTTTTCCGATTGATATTAATTAACTTACGCACACGTACACGTACACTCACGCACGCACACACATAAGAGAAAGAGAGAGAGGGAGAAATAAAAAAATAAACGAAGAAGAAAGAAGAAAGAAGATTCAGAAAGAAAACGATCTTAAATGACGTAAAAGAAAAAAGCAAAGAGAGCGCGAAAAAGAAAAAGAAAAAGAGAAAGAGAGAGACAGAGAGGGGGGGAGAGAGAAAAGAAAAAAAGAAAACATGGAACAACGACACAACGACAACAAATAAAAGCCAAAAAAAAAAGAAACGAAACGAAAAGCAAACAAACAAAAATCTAACAACAGCAGCAACCAACGACAAAAAGCGAATCAAGATGAAATAAAAAGAGAAAAGAAAAAAGAACAGATCTAAAACGACAGCAACAACAACAACAACAACAACTATAACAATAACGACATAAACGACAGAAAGCAAGTAAGCAAATCAAAGAAAAGTAAAGCAACGTTAAATAAAGAAAAGAAAGAGGAAAAAACGGAAACATCTAACAACGGCAACAACAACAACAACGACAACGACGACGACGAAAAAGAGAGAGAGGGAGAGAGAGAGAGAGAGAGAGAGAGAGAGAGAGAAAGAGAGAGAAAGAGAGAACAAAAAAAGAGAAAAGAATGAAAAAAGAGAAAAGATCGAACTAGGATTAGGTATCTCTATCGGCACGGATTCCGCAATACGACGGTAGTCCGATAGGCTTGGCGTGTGTACAGGTTAGCGAGAGAGGGCCCCGTACAGGTATTATACGCAAGCTCTTTGTCGAGAGTTTGAGGGTGGGGGAGGGAAGGGGTTATATTGGCGCCACCTCCTGCACGGTTAAGCGAGCGACTAGGGCAGACTTACGCCTTACGCCTCTCTCTCACTCTCTCTCTCTCTCTCTCTCTCTCTCTCTCTCTCTCTTTCAATCTCCTCTCTCTCTCGATCTCTCTTCCCCACCCTTTCCTCTATCACACTCGCACATACGATCCCTCCCTCCCTCCCTCCCACCCTTCCTTCTTCCCTCTCTCTCTCTCTCTCACGCATTCTATCCCTCTCTCTCTCTCTCTCTCTCTCTCTCTCTCTCTATCTCTATCTCTCTGTCTCTCTCGTTTCCCCTTCCCTCCGTCGCACCTCGACCCTCTCACGATCCCTCTCCTCTTCTCACTCTCTCTCTCTCTCTCTCCCTCCCTCCCACCCTTTCTCTCTCTCTCTCTCTCTCTCTCTTTCTCTCTCAGTCTCTCTCATTCTCTCTCTCTCTCTGATGCTGCAACTCCGGCTCGGCTTACCCAACCTAACCCGCGGGCCAACTTCATTCCACGCCGACTGACCACCACCGACGGCCGTCGTCGCCGTCCTCGACGCCGTCGTCGTCGTCGTCGTCGTCGTCGTCGTCGTCGTCGTCGTCGTCGCCGCCGTCGCCGTCGCCGCTGCCGCCGCAGCCGCCGTCGTTGTCGTTGTCGTTGTCGTCGCCACCGCCGCCGTCTCCGCCGCCTCCGCCGCGGTTGCCGCCGTTTTCGTTTTCGTTGTCATTGTCGTTGTCGTTATCGTCGTCATCGTCCTTTTCGTATTTGACAAGTTTAAACTCATTCCCTTTTTTATATTACCGTCGGCACCAATGATATCCTTGTTTAATCCTCGACCGCGGTCCGCGAATTATCCTTAACTCGTTAATATAATATCTTAAATCATATCGATAATAATAGTACGAGGAAGAAGTAGCAGTAGAAGAGGAGGAAGAAGAAGAAGAAGAAGAGGGAGGAGAAGAAGAAGAAGAAGAAGAAGAAGAGGAAGAAGAGGACAACGAAGAAGTGGACGAAGAAGAAGAGGAAGAATATAAATTCATCGCGGACTCGGCGCGTGAGAGATCGTCCCTTTTTGAATCCTTCACCTTTTCTCTCTCTCTCTCTCTCTCTCTCTCCGTTTTAATCCTCGTAATCTTTTCTGTTTCCTTTTCTTTTTTTCTCTCTCACCCGTTCCTTCGTAAGTTCTTTCCTACGTGCGTTCGTTTCTTTTTGTTTTTTTTTCTGTTTTCTTTACTTTCCTTCTCTCCTTTTCTCTCTCTCTCTCTCTCTCTCTCTCTTTCTCTCCTTCTCGTGCCTATCTTTTCTTCCACGCGAACCTCGCTCGGGCGTTACATCGGGGAGGTTACATCGTTTCGCGGACGACGATATACGACACGATACCTTCACGATCGGATATATTCGCGCGCGTTGCCGAACCGCGAGTGTGATCGTTCAAGTTTTCCCTTCTGCTTTTACTTTCTTTCTTTTTCTCCTTTTTCTTTTCTTTCGTTTTACTTTTTTTTTTTTGTTTTTGGTTCTTCTTTTCGTCCCTTTTATTTCTTTTTTTCTCATTTGCTATTTTTGCTTATAGTGACTGTGCGAAGATTGAAAAAGGGAGGGTCCGGAGACGTGGACAGGGACGGGGGGAGAGGTGGGGTGCCATAAGTATCTGACCGAAGGTGTTACGGGTTAAAAAAAAAAAATAATAATAATAATATTTAGGAAGAGGGACGTAATTCGTTGACGTCGACTACAAATATTTCGTATTCTCTCCGAAGAAGAGAGAGATAGAAAAGGACAGAGATAGAAAAGAAAGAGAGAGAGAGATATAAGAAGAGGAAGGCATCATGGACATATCAGAAGATTGTTGGGAGCACGTGGGTCTCCTTCAGGAAGTTTCCCCCTCGGAGCCAGCTCCACCGCCACCTCAACCAGATTTCCTCATTCAGCAACAGGAGGTGAGTACTATCCTTTCTATTATTTTCTCATCTTATCTTATCTTATCTTATCTATTATCCGATCTCTTCTTTTCTTTTCTTTTCTTGCGCGTGTGTTGTTTTTTCTTTCGCTCCTGCACCACTCCCCCGCCCCTCGTCCAACAGCTCCACCCTCGATTCCGATCGTTTTCAAGATCACGTTCGATAAAATTCGATTTGTTGTCGTGATCCCCGAATTTAACTGGTCGATTTTCAATTTCGAGATGATCCGTCCGTGCGTAGATTCGAAAAGAAAGAAAAGAAAAGAAAAGAAAATTACAAAAATTGTTTAATTGTTTTGGAATTTGTTAAATTCCGTATGTCTATTTTATCTATTTTTGTCTTCTCAGAGAAAATATCTTTTTTTTTTTTTCTTATTTTTTTCGTACGTTACCGTTAAATCACTCGGTGTATTAATCCGACGATGATTGTAGTCGTCGTCGTCGTCGTCGTCGTTGCACTTCGCGAATCGTGCTGTTCGATCGAGAATAAAAAGGAAGCGTATGGATAACGTGAAAGGATTATCATCCGTCTGATCTACGATCGAATTGAATTATTACGATAAAATCTGCGAGTTGGAAACTTATATTTCGTTCGAGTTAAAAATACGATTTAAACGTTGCTACGATGGATTAAAACCCATCTTATGCATACATACATACGTTAATACATAAGTACATATATTTCTTTTTGTTTTCCAATTATGACGCGTCTTTCGTATTTGGAGATTTTTTTCTTTCCTTTTCTTTCCCCTCTTCTTCTTTTTCTTCCTTCTTTTTCTCTCGTTAGAAAAATCGATTACGTCATAGGAAAATATATATATATATATATATATATATATATAACGATATTCTATAACGATATTCTATTAACGATACTCTACGATCGTTTCATTTCGTTTCATTTCGATCTAACGTAAACATTTTCACGATACGAAAGAGACGGGTACATTTTCACGATGAAATCTTCTGTTGTTATTGCTCTTACGTTGTTTACACGAACGTCAGCTACTTAGAATTCACGCAAATTACGTACACAAACACACACATATATATATATATATATATATAGACGTACATACATGCATAAGTATTCCTATACTCATCAATATTACCACCTACTAGTGGATATATAATTATCTATCCTTCAAAGAAATTTTGCCGACGATTTTTCCTAAGTCCGTCGTTATATACGATATTGCGGGTACTCGAGAAAACACTTACACCGTTCGAACGCGGAAGATAATACTCGTTTCGTTTCGAGGACTAATATCTAATTAGCATAATACACTTTAGAATATCCTTAGATGCGCTCCGCCAACATATATTGGAATTTTTCCCGCGCGCGTGGCCTAACTTACGCATACGTAAATACACACGCGCACACACACACACACACAATACGTGGGTTAATTTTTATTTCCACATTGTTTTCACTCGCAATAGAATCCCCGATATATCGTAATAATTGATTTACGTTCAGTTGGCCAATCGATATGCCATTTCGTCTTAATCGTTCTGCGAAAAGATTTACGGATAAATCCGATCAATAAATCTATCGTCGTTCGATCATATCTTCCTTCTTCTTCTTCTTCTTTTTTCTCTCTCTCATTTTTTTTCATAAACTTGTAAATATTTCGCAGATCGTCGTAATACGAACGACTTATATATGTACTTATGTACGCATGTATATAATAATGCTCGAAGAGATCAGAAACGATTACGATCTTTGACCTAATGACTTTCATTAAATTTGTATACGATACAATAAGTGTATTTATATATATAAATATATATATATATATATATATATATATATATATATTTATACTACGTAAATATTGTATCGTATACGAATATTAATACGACTACGATATAATAACGTGCGTAAACCGTACGTATACGTACGTATACGTACATATACGTATAAATATACGTATATTTATAATCCCGCAAAAAAGAAATTTCATTTGTCGATTATTATAGAAAACGGACGACGTTACCATCGATCTCTATCATCAGAATAAATTCGCGTATCGTTCTCCCTATACAATCCTCGTGATTTAGATTCGTCGTAATAACAAAGAGCAGCTGACCATATCGATTCGGTACTATATATTTACTCTATGTTTGTTCAAGCAAACGAACCGGTAATGATCTTACCATTAAACACTATCATTATAACGTTGATCGACCTAGGGGTGTAAGATTTAGATGTCGTTATATACGTATACATACCCTTTGTTCAAAACAAGAAAGGGATGGTCGGTGTGTATTGAGAAACGGAAATAGGTGGAAGAAAGACGGACGAACATAACAGAATGGTAACGAAGAAAGAGAAATAGAATGATTGAGAGATAGAGAGAGAAAGAGAGAGAAAGAGAGAGAGAGAGAGAGAGAGAGATGTATGATATAAAACAACGAAAAAGGAGAATGAGAATGAGAGAGAGAGATAGAGAGAGGGTGGAAGAGGGAGAATAGAAAAAAGAAAATTGTCGGAGGATCGAGAACTGGTTTCATTTCAATTTTGTAAGTCCTATATAACGAGTCACAGATGATAATAGAGAAAGAGAAAGAAAAAGAAAGAGAGAGAGATAGAGAGAGAGAGAGAGAGAGAGAGAGAGAGTATATATCGAAGGTATCCAAAAGGTAGGGCGTTAGTTACGGTGCCCTGTAATCACATAAGAAATTATAGGTATTTAGTTGGTGCCCATGAATGAGCGGGATAAAGAAAGTTTAAGGAAGAAGATATCGATGGCATCAGGCGCGTGCAGCCTTCGCGAAACACCCTAACCTTCTCCCTCCCTCCTTACCTCCCTCCACCAACCACCTTACCACCCTACCACCCCACCACCCTATCCCGTCCACTTCTTTTTTTTCTCTCTCTCTCTCTTTTTTTTTTTTTAATCGAACCCTACACACAACGATCATGATTCGTAGGGCCACTTCTAGGTATAACCTACCTGCTTTTGCTTGCACCTGCTTACCTCGCGCTCAGATTCGTTCTCGATATTTTAACCTTCTCGCAAATTTCTCTCTTTCTCTCTCTCTCTCTCTCGATCTCTCGATCTCGAGATCGCTCTTTCTCTCTCTCGCGTTCTCGTTCTCGTTCTCGTTCTTTTCTTTTTTTTTTACATCTATCTGCCTTTCGAGACACCCCAATATCGACGTTAATTCCTTCGTACGTAAGATAATGGTGCCGCAATAACGTGTTGCTGCAACGCGATCAGCTGCTTGCTTATGGACACCACTCATTCCTCTTATTCTTCTTCTTCTTCCTTTTCTTCTTCTTCTTCTTCTTCTTCTTCTTCTTCTTCTTCTATCATTACTACTACTTCTTTTTATTGCCGTTGTTAAATCCCTTACGTGTTTATGGATCGAAAGAGAGAGAGAGAAAAAAGGAGAGCTAGAGAAAGAAAAAGACAGATAGAGAGAGAGAGAGAGAGAGAGAGAGAGAGAGAGAGAGGAAGAATGGAAAAAAGAAAGAAACAAACAAAAAAAAACAAACAAAATAAATAAATAAATGAATGAATGAATGAATGAATAAATAAATAAATTAATAAATAAATTAATAAAGAGAAAAAATAAATAAGGATAGATACGAAGGCACGCACAGAGGCAAGCAAGCACGCAAACAAGCACGCAAGCAAGCACGCAAGCAAGCACGCATGCAAGCACGCACGTACATACATGTATACAAGCAGAAACGAACGAGAACGAACACCTGTGCGCGCGAATTGAAAAACTCTTAGTGTATTGTGTATAAAAGTATTCGCCGAGAGGGAAAAGAATTTCTTTCTGAGTTCTCTCTCTCTCTCTCTCTCTGTGTCTCTCGCTCTCTTTATCTTTCTATCCTATCTGTCTCTCTTTCTCTGACTATCCATCTCTCTCGCTCTCTCTCACTCCCTCTTTATCTCTCTCTATCTTTCTATCTGTCTCTCTCTCTCTCTCCCTCTCTCTCTCTCTCTCTCTCTCTCTCTTTCTTCGAGAAGTGTCAACGTCTCGTAACTCGGTAGTCGACTTATAAATCTGTCAACAGTACCTACGAGGAACGAATTACCAATAGCCACGACGTATACCTCTCGCCGCGTTCACTCGATCCATCGAGAAACGTTTATCTTACTCTTTATCCCCCTTTTTTTCTTATTCTTTTTTCTTTTTTCCCTTTCCCCGCTACCTCTCTCTCTCTCTCTCTCTCCCTCTTCCTCACCCTCCCCTACTTCCTTCGTCTTCTTCTTACTCGAACGAAAGAGGTCTGTGAGGAAAATTGTCGGAATAAGTGATCGTTCGTCAAATCGTAATTGACTGATAAAAGTCAATTCGCCCGAATTCGAATTCTCGCCGAGAGATCGAAAGAGAACGAATTAGAGAGAGAGAGAGAGAGAGAGAGAGAGAGAGAGAGAGAGAGAGAGAGAGAAAGAGAGAGAGAGAGAGAGAGTTAGAGAGATGGGGATTATTTTTTTCTGATTATTTTTTCCTTTTATTTTCCCCAAAAAAGAAGAGAAAGAAGAGAGTGAGAGAGAGAGAGAGAGAGAGAGAGAGAGAGAGAGAGAAAGGAAGAAAGAGAGTGTGCGTTAGGTCTACTCACGTATGAGTTTCCCACGGAGGGCCAGTTCGGGCCAGTTCGTGTTGTGTGGGAATATCTCGTGCTTATTACTCGTGCATAGGTAACACGTTCGATGGCCGATCGAGGAGAGTCGGCACTCTTGTATTTTTGTATTCCTTTCTCGTACAAGATCCTTCCTTTACTCTCTCTCTCTCTCTCTCTCTCTCCATCTATCTCTCTCCTATCTCTCTTACTTTCCTCTCTTTCTTATTCTTTTGGGTCACACAGCTTCCTCGTAGTAGGGCCCACCTATTCGCAAACGCGCGCGCGACATTCCATCCGCGTAAAATCCGTGAAAAAGATAGGTGATGGTGGTGGTGTTGGGGACGGTGGGGGAGGGGAGGGTAGTGGGGGGAGGTACGACCCTCTACGATCGTTCCCTCACCGAAAAGGGACTTACGTCCATCGGAGGAGAGGGATGGGTGAGGGTTGGGTGGGGAAATAAATAAGCGCAGTAGAGAAGAAGAAGAGGATGTCGCTCGCGTAAGTGTGCTCCAAGCACGTAGTAGAACCGTGAGAGAACTCGACCGATTTGCAGGATAACGACGGCTTACGTCGTGCTTCCGAATTGCTTATCTTAAAGACGATTCTATTCTAACGTACGTACGTAAGTATGTAAGGAAAAGGGCATCGGGAACGCCGTACGCGTCATCGTACTCGCATTGAATTTGCGAACCCGTGGGATCCGATTTTCTAATATATATATATTTTTCTTTTTTTTCCCTTCCCTCACTCTCCCACTCCCTCCATCCCTCCGGCCCATTTAATTGCAAATATATTAAACGGATATACCTGGACAGTACGTACGTACGTACGTAAAACAGATTTTCTCTTCTTCTTTGTTGTTTGGTTTTTGTTTTTTTTTCTTTTAGGTATTTTTGTTTTGGTATTAGTAATTCGTGGTCAGTGATCGGTAATTTTTTTTTTTTTGGTATTCCCAAATTATAAAATGATATCTATTTTTTGCTTTTTCTTTTCTTTTTTTTTTTTTTCTTACGTCTCTGACTATGCCTAACGCGAGAATTTAGAATTTTGTTTTATGATTGCGATAATTAAAGGACGTGTAATTTACGTGATCGTGATTTCCGATTTTCTAATACATCTTTCAAACTCATTTAATTGCGAATATATTAAACAACTTCTCTCTTCGTTTTTGGTTTTTTCGTTTTGCCTTTTATACGTCGGATGAGAGACGCGATTTTTCACGCGTTAGAATTTTTCTAGTTATTCGCAAATTATGAAATGATATATATTTTTTGTGTTTCTTTTTTTTTTATCTTACGTCTGACGATACCTAAGACCATAATTTAAAATTCCTTTTTATGTTTGCGATAATTAAAGGATTGTAAAATTTACGAAATCATGGGATTCGATTTTCCAATATATCTTCCCAACTCGTCTAATTGTGAATACATTAAACGACTTCTTTTTTTATTTTTTGTTTCGTTTTTTATACATCCGGTAATAGAAACGATTTTTCACGGGTTAGAATTTTTTAGGTTTTCGCAAAATTATAAAATGTTACGTATTTTTTTTGTCTTTGTTTCTTGCGTCTAATGATGCCTAACGCGAGAATTTAGAATTCCTTTTTATGTTTGCGATAATTAAAGGATTGTAAAATTTACGAACTCGTGGGATTCGATTTTCTAATAGATACATTTTCCCAACGCGTCTAATCGCAAATATACATAAAACGATATACCACGATATTACGTATCCGATTTTCTCTCAATTTTGTTTTTCCGTTTTCATTTTTATTTTGTTTTTCTTACACGCAACTCTCTCGCGACTTTTCTTTTGAGTATTCGCACGTTATAAATTAATGTCTAATTTTTTCTTTTTCCCCCTCATACGTCAGATAACACGTCCCGACGCCTAACACGATGGAATTTTGTAGATTGCGGTAATTAAAGGGTCGCGTATAAAATTTACAAAGTCGTGGGATCGATTTTCTAATATATTTTCCAACGCTTTTAATTGCAGATGTATATATTATATATATCTTTCTTTTTTTTTTTGTTTCATCTTTCTCGCGTCGGATAACATACAAATTATAAGATATCTTCTCATTTATTTATTATTTTCTACTTCTCGTATCGGATGATGTCTAACACGAGAATTTGAAACCTTTTTTTTATGTTCTCGATAATTAAAGGATCGTAAAATTTTTACGAAATCGTCGGATCGATTTTATATTATATTTTCCTAACTCATTTTAATTGCGAATTATTAAACGATAATTGATAGGAGTATTCGATTTTTTCTTTTATTTTTTTTTTCTTACGTCGGATAACAGACATGACAACATTTCACGCGTTAGAATTTTTTTGATAACGAAAATTCGAGAGTTGTCGAATCGTGAGAACGATCCTTCGCTATTTCGACATTATTTTTTTGTCCAAGAATCGTTAGGACATTTGTAAATTATAAGATGATATCTAATCCTTTTTGTTTTCCTCGCGTCGGTTAACACGTCGCGACGTCCGACGCGTTAGAATTTTGTATATTGCGTTAATTGACGGGTCGCGTGTAAAATTTACGTGGTCGTGGGATCGATTTTCTAATATATATTTTCCAACTCGTTTAATCGCATATTATAAAATTATATTTATTTATTTATTTATTTATTATTATTTATTTTTTTATCGTACATCAGATAACAACCGTGACGTCTGACACGTTGGAATTTCGTAGATCGCGATAATTAAAGGGGTCGCGTATAAAATTTACAGAGTCGTGGGATCGATTTTCTAATACGTTTCTTTTTTCCAAGTCAATTAATTGCAAAATATAAATCTATACTTATATATATATATATATTTTTTCTTTCTTTTCTTTTTCTTGTTCTCTCATGCCAAATAGAAAACGCGATGTCTAACGCGTTAGAATTTATTAGATAACGGTATAATTAGATGATAGCATCTATCTTATATAGATTATCTTATATTATTTATCGTTTTTCTAATGTCACGTAACAGTAATAATATTTTACGCGTTATAATTACTTGGGTTTGCCGTTTTGATAAAAGGACAGATTATAGATTGAGAGGAAAAATCGTGGGACCGAAATTCGATGTAATTTTTCGGAGATGGTGCGTTTGAGAATTTAAAATGAAATGAAATTAATCGACTCTCGACACGTTGGAATTTATTAGAGAGTTACAATTAAAAGAGTTACGTACGTTTCTATCTCACTCTTTTATCAGAATCTTATTTCGAGTTATTTATCTTCTTAAATTATTAAAAAATTATCGAACGATTCGAATTAATTCAACGCAATCGTTGAATTAATCCAGAATTAATTCCACTTTCATGGAATCACGGAAAGTTGTGGGATCGATCTTCGCGCTCCTTCAATATTTCTAATCTACTTACTTGCAAATAACATTATTGCGAATAATAATGTTATTATTAATTATATTATTATACGCGGTTATGTTGTTATTTTCTATAATGTCATTCCATTCAATCGTTATCTCGGAATTTGATACCATTATTCTTCGTCCAACGTCAGAAGCTAACGTACGACATACGATCATTTTTCATATTTCAATCGTTCGGTTTATCGTCGGAGTTTTAACCGTGGGGGTTAGAATTATTAATTAAACCGTAGAAATAATTAAAATCGAACGTTCAATAACGTCAACGGGGAACATAACCCAATCGTTATACTACTGATTTCTTATCGCACTCGATTATTCCAATTAATATCATTTGCAAATTGTTTAACGATATGTATGTATATATATATTTTTTACAGTTATTAAGCAAACGTTATTATCTTTTTTATAAATTATTAATTAAACCGTGCAAATAATTAAAATCGAACGTTCAATAACGTCAGAATAACATAATCTAATAATCATGCCGAATTCTAATCATATTCGATTATTCCAATTAAAATCTGATGCATATATTTTTTTTATACAATTATTAATTAATTAATCCAAGCAAATAATTAAAATCGAACGTTCAATAACGTCAAAAGAACATAACCTAGTCGTTATACCGATTTCATATCACATACAATTATTCTATTTAAAATCTGATATATACATATACAATTTTTTATTACAATTATGAACCAATTGTTACTATATATATCTTAAATTATAAATTAAACCATGCAAATAATTAAAATCGAACGTTCGATAACGTCAGTGGGACGTAACCCAATCGTTATATCGATTTCTTACCACACATAATTATTCCAATTAAAATCATTTGCAAATTGTCTAACGATCCCTTTCTCTTTTTACAAACCAATTGTTATTATTTTATTCTTTTCATTTCTCTCTCTCTCTCTCTCTCTCTCTCTCTCTCCTTTTTTTTAGATTGGATATAATGTATGGTATATACAACCTGCACTCTCTCTCTCTCTCTCTTTATCTCTCTATCTCTCTCTATCTGTCTCTATCTCTCTCGATTCGAGTTCAGATTCGAGAGTCTTGCCCGTTAAACGAGCTTTCTCGAGGAATTTATTAGGCAGCGATAATTAAAGGGCGGTACACCTGTGCCCGTTCGCTTCTCGACTTGTCTCGAAGGCTCATTTCGGGTCCGTCCCTCTACAAGTTCTCTCGCTCGTATCTTCCTCTTCCGGTCTCTAACTTTCTCTCTCTCTCTCTCTCTCTCTCTCTCTCTCTCTCTCCTTTCCTCCATCTCCCTTTACTCTCTCACAAACCCTCTCGTACGTTTCTGTTCGTTCGGTATCGGTTGCTCTAAGACCACTCTTGGAATCCTGAGCTCTTTCGAAGAAGCAGCACCTCCTTATCCGGATACTAATCTCGACGTTCCAAAGTGTCCCATGAGTAGCGTCGCACCTTTTTCGTTCTCTCTCTCTCTCTCTCTCTCTCTCTCTCTCCCTCTCCTTCTCTCTCTTTCTCTCTTTCTTACTCGGTCGTTCACTCACTCACTCGCTCGTTCGCTCGTTCGTTCGCTCGTTCGTTCGCTGAAGCTTTCGATCTACCAGCTGCAGGCCGCATCGTCGGTTTATAATTCCTTTATCGCTTCGTGCCGCTCGATCTCATCATCACCGCGTCGTATTAATTGGCCAAAAAGGGCTCCTGCTGCCACCGTACAGAAAATGTTAGCTCGATTCACCCAAAACGTTTCGATACTTATCCCCCTTTTCTTTTCTTTCTTTTTTTATTTTTTTCTTTCTCTTTGAAGAACCACAAGAACCTTCTTCTATCCGTTCGCCAAATAACGACAAATCACGACCGCGACAATAACCGCAACAACAACAACAACAACAATAACAACAATAACAACGGCAACAATAAAAGGGAAGGAAAGTGAACTAAACAAAAGAAAATAAATAATTTGGAATTTTGTATGATCCCATAAGAATCGTTGTCTCAATAGATTTTTCTCATCCCATAAGATACTACTACATTGTCCCAATCATGATGCCATCGTGATCTCAGTGATTTCGTCGATAAGTTCGTGCGTGCGTGCGTGCGTGCGTGCGTGCGTGCGCAAACAAAACTCATGGGAATATCGTAAGTTTTATTATCAGTGTCAAACAGTTTTATTAGATAATACGAAAGTATGGGAAAGGGAAGGGAAGGGTGATTGTTAATAAGTGGGGATAACGACCGAGTTCTAAGATTCATTAAATTATTATAATCCAAGGGAAATCCAGGCGTAACCGTTAAACTCGATTAAGTGGTTTGATAGATGAATAAGAACAAGAAAAAGGGGAAAAGAGAAAAGATGAAAGGAAAAGAAAAGAAGAAAAAAAAATATTGTTTATGATTGCCAAGGCAGATGCTCGCGTTTATATATCCCATGGTCGTCCATATCAATGGTCTTCTTGCTGCTAACGGTCCGATGGAGAACTTTAATAAGCGATGGCAATCTACGTAATGACAGAATTTTATGTCTCAATTCCCGTACACGTTGCTACGTTATTGGTACGGGAATCTTGTATAAATAAGTAAGTAGACGATTTAACGAAATGTCGAGTATAAGGAGAATTTGACGTTAGCTGATTAAAAATAAGATGGGAAGAAAAAGAAATTAAATTTTTTTTTATGTGTATATATGTGTGTGTGTGTGTGTGTGTGTGTGTGTGTGTGTGTGTGTGTGTAAATATGTATGTATAAACATATGTAAGTACGCATATATTTATATATACAAGTAGGCAATTTGTAAGTTTGTTATTAATTTCTTTGGATCGAGCAATCACCAAGAGAGTTATATATCCGATCGCGAGATTACCGTTTTGAGGTTAATTAAATACATAAATACAGATAAGATAAGTTATGTCTCTTGGAGGTAGGTAACTCTATGTGTATGTACATATGTACGTACGTACGTATGTGTTTATTTACGTATGTATGTATTTATGTATGTAATCGTACGTTGAACGACATGAGATGGCCCAATAGAAATTCTCACGTCTTATTTTACCGTAGTACATACATTTTATATTCGTCGATTGAGATATTATATTATAAGAATGAGAACGTTGAGAGAGAATTTTACGATCAAACGTAACAGCGTGATGATCGTGATTTCGAACGAAGAAAAAAAGGATTAACTTCTCCAGAATTAACTCTTTTTTTTTTAACTGGATTACCTCAGACTTCAACTGGACTTCTTCAGAATTAACTCTTTTTTAACTGGACTACTCCAGACTTAGCTCTTTAACTGGATCCCCACACCAGACTTAACTCATTTCTCACTGGACTTCTCCAAACTTAACTCTTCTTCGATTGGTCTACTTCATACTTAACTCTTTTTTAACTGGACTTCTCCAGACTTAACTCTTTAACTGGATGGACTACTCCAGACTAATTTTTTGTTTTTTAACTGGACTACACTCCAGACTTAACTTCAACCGGACTACTCCGGACTAATTTTTTATTTTTATTTATTTTTTTTTTTTTTTTAACTGGACTACTCCAGACTAATTTTTTATTTCTTTATTTTTTAACCTGACATCTCCAGACTTAACGGTTAAACTGGACATTTCCAAACACAACTTTTCAACTGTACCAATCCAGACACAACTCTTTAACCGGATATGTCCAGACTTAAACTCTTGTAACTTTACTAGGTCGTGACCCGGGCTGGTTCACTCGAGAACCGTACTCGATACCCCCTCTCCCTCCCGTTCACGCGTTGCTCCCTTTACTCGGTATGCCTCTCCTTGCGGATTTCTCTACTCACGTTACTCGCCACGTTACTCATTACTTTAAACCCGTAACTCTGAAGTAACAATCAGTCGTTCCATCCGGGACACGAGTTAACTCCGATGTGTCTCTGATCGTTGATCTAATCTAAAGGCTCGTCGAGTTATACTCCTTCTTATCTCAACTCGGTACTCATCTCTTCGTCGTTCTAACTCAAGACTCAACATGGCGCTCACCTCTTCGTCCGTTTAACTCGTAAAGCTAGTGCATTTTATTTCGTCGTTATATTATCGGTTAGTTTGACACACACACACACACAAACACATACATAAAAACCTAACACCCGAATCATTCATCTTTTATCTAATACGCACTTGCATTTTCAATCAGTCAGATGTTCGTGGTAATCCTCAATCCCTCTCCCACACACACACATATATATATATTTACTTCTTTCTTATAAATATTCCTAACATACATACGCGATAAATATTTATAATTCTTTAATTACGATCGCAAGATCAC
Organism: Dolichovespula saxonica; assembly: GCA_911387935.1. Taxonomy (NCBI): domain Eukaryota; kingdom Metazoa; phylum Arthropoda; class Insecta; order Hymenoptera; family Vespidae; genus Dolichovespula; species Dolichovespula saxonica. The sequence continues at coordinate 2,950,275 of OU427015.1, read as the reverse complement.
CCGTTCGCATATTAACTCGCGTATGTATGTATGTTATACACATGCATGTACGCGTATACTTTACCAATGAAATGCACGTAAACTGAATAATTATATATTGACGTACTCGGACAAAAGTGTAATCATTATTATTTATCAAGGTTTAGAAAGAAAAATCGGTTTTTTTTTACACACCTTTCCGTTAACCTAACTACCAGCCCTCCCTCTCACCCTCTCGGTCCCCTTCTCGGAATCATCTTCAAATAGAAATGATCATAGATCACTCGTGACGTATTATAACGATAGGAACGCAACGTTTCCTCGGGACAAACTTAAAATTTCTTTCGTATCGCTTGATACTAATCTTCCCACAATCTAACCATCCCACGCAGAGAAGGCTCCCATAGTGTGAAAGAAAGAGAGAGAGAGAGAGAGAGAGAGAGAGAGAGAGAGAGGGAGAGGGAGAGAGAGAGGGAGAGAGAGAGAAAAGTAACATCGTCAGGGACATAACGTCCTTCTCTCGAGTGTTTCGCTCGATGATATCGTCTTTTTCAAAAGAGATGAGAGAAAGAGAGAGATAGATAGATAGATAGATAGATAGAGAGAGAGAGAGAGAGAGAGAGGAGAGACGTATTGCAAGGTTCACACGATTGAAGAGGGGGAGCATCGTGTCCCGCACTTTCGTCGTTAGTCCAGGATACGCACTTGTCGCGTTACGCACTTGTCCCTTTCAGGACGAAAACGTTTCTAGCAACGATCCCTTCCTTTCGACACACAGTAAAATCCTCTCTCTCTCTCTCTCTCTCTCTCTCTCTCTCTCTATCTCTCTGTCTTTTTCTCTCACCCTCGATGCAAACGTTAGGACACGTGCATCCCGTGTCACATTGGTGAATGCACACGTGCACGATGAAAACTATGCTTTCACAAAATTACTTCTTCCTTTTTCTCTTTATTTTCCTCTTTCGTACTCTCTCTCTCTCTCTCTCTCTCTCTCTCTCTCTCTCTCTCTCTCTCTTTCTCTGTCTCTGTCTCTGTCTGTACAGTTCTTTCTCTCTTTTTCTTTGAAAGTAATGAAAGTTCGGCACCGTAATAATAATACAGACACGTTTCACAATTTTCGACACTTAACGTAACGTCATCGAATCAGATATTTATTTATCCGAGTAAGATAGAGATCAAGTTAAAGAGAGAGGGAAAGAAAGATATATATATATATATATATATATATATATATATATATATATATATGTGTGTGTGTGTGTATATGAAAGATACATAAATTTATTCGATCGATCAATACGTTATAAAGAATAAACGTATATACGTGATATAACATTCTTTCCTTAAAAATATAGTTAAGAACGTTACGCGCTATCAGAAAACTATGATTTCACGATGGAAACGCTCGTTCGAGACCAGTTTTCTAATCCTAGACACCGATGAATATCGTTTACGATCATTTCCGCTTTCTAACGGTACGCCGATGGTAACAGTAATAATGCGATCAATAACAACGATCATGTGAACGTATCGACGGCCGTGTATTAAATTGGAACCGGGGATATGTTTAGTTTGGAAGGATTTTATTTATTTTTTGTTCTTCTTTTTCTTCAAGGGAAGTATTCTTTTTTTGTGTCTTTCTATTTCTTTTTCTTCTTTTTTTTCGAGCGTGAGAATTATATATATATTTTTTTTTATTAAACATTTTTTTTCGTTCACGTTATCATTCACGTACGAATGGTAACATGGTAACTTGACTGTTAATTAGTAAAAAAATAAAAGTAAAAAGAAAAAAAGAAAAGAAACGTTTTATTTTATACTTTCGATTCGTACGTTTTCGTCACGTGCGAACACGCAAATAGATTTCATTCAATTAGGATACGATGTAAAAGGATTTTTTATGAAATTAAAACGATATGTTGAATCGTTAAATTTTTACGAAAAGAAAAAGAAAACAAAAAAGAGGTATATAATTTCGTACGCGTACAAGAATGTCGTAAGTTCGGTCAGAGGATCGAAAAGAAAATGATTCTTTTTTGTATAAAATTAGAATCATAATCTCTCTTCCGTTCATGTCTATTATAAACATTGTCCTTACCTAATTTATTTTCTTTTTCTTCGACAAGTATTTTTTTTTTGTATACAATTAGAATCGATATCTCTATTGCATTCTTAATTTCATTTATATCATTACTATTTGGTGTCAAAGGAAAGGATTTTTTTCTTCAATTTTTCAGAATCTTTCTGATTCTTATGTTAGAGTTGTTTCAATTTGTTCTTATTTATTGTTAAATTTATAGAAAGAAAAAGAAAAAAGAAACAGAATATTTCCGATCACATTCGAATCAGTACTTTTGTTCTATCGTTAATTTTATGAAAGGAAAAAATGTTTAATTTCGTTCACGCACGCAAATATTTTAATTCGAACAGAAATTAGATCTTTTCCATAAAATTAAAATATAATTAAAATAAAATTAAAATAAAATGTACTTGAGTTGGCAAAAAGGAAAATTAAAATAAGTCATGCATGGGAAGATTAGAATCGACAATTAATTCACCACTTCCTTCGTGAACACACACACATATGTGCGCGCGCGCACGCTTAAAATAATATATTTCGATTAGGGAAATCACAGACGTATTATCTCTTTCGAAAAATCAGGAGATAGAAATTTTTTCCGTTCGACTTTTAACTTTTAAAAAAAGAAAATTAAAGAAAAAGAAAAGAAACGTTCTGCGGCATATAAAAAGATTGAAATTGATAATTAATTCGTAACTTTCTTTCGCACTTTCGTATGAAATTTATTTCGTTCGTGGGATCGTGGACGTCTGTTTCAAAAAAAAAAAAAAAAATAAAAAATAAAAAATAAAAAAATAAAAAATAGAAATAAAATATTCAGCTCCATTGTTCAGGTTAAAAACGAAAAAGGGAAAAACCTTTTGCATACAAAAATATTCCAATATCAATAATTAATTCGCAACTTCGTTCGCGCTCTCGTTTAAAATTAATTTCTATCAGGGAAATAACAGATGTATCCATCTTTTTTTTCGGAATATCAGGAGATAAAATTTTTTTTCCGTTCGACTCAATTTTAAAGAAAAAAAAAAGATGAAAATTGAAGGGAAAAAAGAAATTATGTTTTGCATATAAAAAGATTCGAATCGTTAATTAATTCTCAGCTTCCCTCGTAATCTATTGCAGTAGACGTAAATTTTTTGTTCCAGAAAATCGTAATAAAATGTTTTTATGTTTTTAAGAAAATACTGAAATGTAATGAAGAAAGAGATCCGATCGAATTGTTCGTTTGAAGGAGAAGAAGAAGAAGAAAAAAAGGGAAAGAAAGAAGATTGAAAGAAAAGAAGAAAACGAAAAGGAAAAAGAAAAGAGAGGAAAAAGAAAGAAAAAGAAAAAAATGTATGTGCGTAAAGAGATACGAATATTAATAATTAATTTTCGTCTTCCTTCGTCAAGTCCAGTCTATCGCTTGAAAATTTCATTTTTAAATCTAAAGTATCCGGCGAATGTGTACGTAATCTGTTTAAAAAAATCGGAATAAAATTTGCTGCTATTGAATTCTTCGTTTTGGCGAAGAGAGAGAGAGAGAGAGAGAGAGAGAGAGAGAGAGAGAGAGAGAGAGAGAGAAAAAGAGAGAGAGAAAGAAATCACAAAAAAAATTTTCAACGAGTTACGCATATAGACAGATTAAAATCAACGATATTATAATTCGTTGCATCGTTCGTTTGTAGGTTTTACTTCAAAATTCATTTAAATCGTATGTACAATTACGAAGGTAAGAATAATTCTAAAATTAAAAATATGTCGAAGTCTACGTTCTCTCTCTCTCTCTCTCTCTCTCTCTCTCTCTCTCTTTCTCTCTGTGCGTCTGCCTATCTCTATATCGACGATATCATAATTCGTTGCATCGTTCGTTTGTAAGTTTCACTTCGAAATTCATTTAAATCGTATGTACAATTACGAAGGTAAGAATAATTCTAAAATTAAAAGTACGTCGAAGTCTACGTTCTCTCTCTCTTTTTCTTTCTGTATGTGTATCTGTCTATCTCTATCTCTCTCTTTTTCTCTGTCCGTTGAAGACAGAGTCATGGTCGAGTCGTTCCGCTAATTTTCATGGCGGTCTTTTCGTAGCCATCGCGCTGTTGGAACGAACGAATGCGTGGGCGGCGCGACGAACGAGCTTCGATAAGGCGGCGAGTAGCGTGAGATCGCGCCCGTCGCGATATAAATTATTTCGCTGCGGCGAAGACGCATGTTCGCAGCGTGCGTCTCCAAACTTGACGTAACATAGACATTAAGGATTTAACGATCCGAAAGGATACCGATTTCTCCTCCTCTCTCTCTCTCTCTCTCTCTCTCTCCTCTCTCTCGCTTTCTCTCTCTCTCTCTCTTTCTCTCTCCGTTTGTCTCTTTCTCTCGCTTTCTCTGTGTCTCGCTCTCGCATCTTATTTCGAACTCGATTCCGTGGCGGAATTCGTGTATCGAATAGAATTAACATTTTAAAGAAATAAGAGATCGTACAGAGATACTCAATTATTTTCTCTTTATCTTTATTTTTATTCAAAATTGTAAAATCGAGATTTATAACATTTAATATTGTATTGATATGTTACATCGGTATAGTAATGTGCATTAGTTCTTATTCTTCTTCTTTTTTTTTATATAATGTGCATTGTTTTTTATAACATTATAATTTATATATCAGTGTATATCGTATAACAATATATTGTCAATGAGCTCGTACCGAGGTACTCATTTCTTTTCTTTTTACTTTTATGTTAATTCAAAATTGTAAAATCGAGATTTATAACATTTAATATTGTATCGATATGTTACATCGGTATAGTAATGTGCATTAGTTTTTCTTTTTTTTTTTTCTATAATGTGCATTGTTTTTTATAGCATCATAATTTATATATCGTTATACATCACACGCATTAAATTCCTCAACGAGCTAATATTCGAACGAATCCTATAAGATCGAGATTTTTCGTTCGATCAATTTTCTCCTGAATCATTTTCCAAAATCAAAGCTATTTCGAAATGTTCGATATCATTGAGAAAACGCTCACGTACGAAACAAACAATCTTTATCAACAATTAGTTTAAATTATCTAAATATTCCACAATGTACGATCGTAATCATTCATACAAAATCTCGTACCATCTCGATCGTTATATTACATATATATATATATATATAATTCTTTTTTCACAAGAATATATACAAAAATATTATCGTTATATCTCGATAAAAAAAAGTGAACATTCGGATCCATATTCGAAACATCGACGTTTACATACATTAAACGAGAATCCCTGTCAAATTCGACAGACGTCGATCGGTACGTTCAATTGACAAATCGATTGATTTCGTAAAAAAAAAAAAAAAAAAAAAACAAAAATTGGAGAGGTGCG